>JZKD02S2091844.1:28712-39786 GCA_000966675.3 Picea glauca | reverse complement strand
CTTTTCTTGTTCTTTCATCATTCTTTCATTGTCATCCTTGTAGCTTTGCAATTCAAACATGAGACTCCTCACAGTCTCAACTAGATCTGGAGGGGTTCCTATTGCTCTTATTTCGTCAGACTCTTCGTCTTTGTTGTGGGAGCCTTCTCCCACTTCTTGGTGAGTCACCATGCTCTGCGTCTGTAGATTCCCGTGGCTAATCGTCCTCTTGAGTGAAAAGACAATCGCTGGATATTAGTCAAGAATTAAATACATTTTTATAATTTGCGCATAATTCATAAATCTTTCACATGCATACACAGTCGGGTTCTCGTTTCCAAGTTTTAATCCTAAACTAGAGAGTTACGTTAGGGGTTATTTCTTCGTAGGAGAACTTTGAACGGAGCTTATGCGCAACTCATACATGAGCCCAATCAGGCCGAGTGTTGTAACCATGCTCTGATACCACTTTGTAACATACCCACTACCTAAAATTAGACTTTTTTGTTGATTTCTCAATAATGAGAATCCCCGAAGCTTGCAACAGCAAAATGCCAAACCCGATCCATAGGTCCTTAATTCCTTGTCACGACCTCTTCTTCACGCGTCTGTGACATTTCCCCTTTTCAGTTTCAGTTTTCGAGGTTTTGTCTTTCCCAAGGTCCAGAGTTCCTGTCCTCTTGAATCCTCGAACTCTGACTTGCTGATGCGCTCCTTTGGGCCTTAGCTCCTCCTGGCTAAACTCTGGTCCATGTGACCGCTAATTCATAAGACGAAAGCCTTATCCTTCCTTTGGGGTTTTGGGTTTCAAAATCCCGATGTGCTCTAAATCCCGTTAGCCCTCCAGGCTAGACTCCTGGCCCACATGACCACTATCTCACAAGACCACAACCTTGTCTCCCATCGGGATTTCGAACATCACAATTTTGAAATGCATAATCATTTTGTCCTCGGAATCCCCGATATCCCGATATGATGTCATCTTCCGCTAGTCCCCTGGGCTAGACCTTTTGGTCCACATGAACTCCCTCTATATGATCGCAGTCATACCACCTATCGGGGCTTTGGGGTTTCAAATGCTAAAATTCATTTGCCCATGGGATTGTCGATCCCTCGAATCCCGATTCTCCGCTATGTTGACAGCTGGCCCACAATGAGACTTTCCTCCCTATCGGGGTTTCAGACTTTGTGATTCCGAATTGCATAAACACATTGTCACCGGGATTCTCGATATCCCGATCGCCCAAATGCTGATAGATGACTTCCTTTCGGGACTTTCCCTGATGTCTCCGATTACTGTCACACGCCCTCCTCTGATGGATGGTCCTGGTTAACTCTCGGGATTTCGCGACTTCTGATGCTCCTGAAGTCTTGTCTTCAAGACTCGCGAAATGCTGAACCCCGATGTACCTATTGACTTTACTATCGAGACTTCCCCGATGGTCTGGATCTCCTCCATGTGTCCCGGCTGATGGACGGCCTTGATCCAATCTCATGATTTTTGAGTTTTTTTATACCCGGATGACCAAAATTTTCTGTCAACTCAAAACCCCGGTAGCCGATATACCGACGGTCTCTCGATTTCCGCCATGTGTCTGCACAAATGGACGGTCCAAATAATTTCGCTGTTTCGGGACTTGAAATTCCCCGACGTTCTCGACCTCGAGAACTCCGATATCCCGAGTACCGATATCCTGATGTGTCAACCTTCTCGTCGGGATTTTACCTCTACTTTTCACGAAGGTTTAACCCCCCATGCATCGCTTAACAGATCCAACGACTGTTGGTTTTTTCTAGCTACGATCTAATGGCTCAGATCTGTCCCACCTCGGGCATTCCTCCACTACTTCATGGATGTGGAAAGATGAACGATCCAAATGTTCTCATGGACTTTGGGGGTCTACGATCCCGATTTCCTCGTTATTCATGAAGATAGAGGGAAAAGGGGCAAGGTATGTAACACCCTTATTTCTTTCGTCAATCTAACGGTTGTGAATGACCCTGGGCCTTCCGACGAGATCTCATCTGTTGATTCGTTGCTTATTCCTACTATGCTACCTCAGAATTTTGAGAGGGTCATTCCTCCTCATACAGGGTTATTAAGACTTTCCCATTCTAGTCCCTTTTTCCAGGTTCTTGGTAAACCTTCCCAAGGAGGGAATATCTGTGAAGAGATCTATTACGGGGCATCCCTGGAGACAGATAAGGGGAAACAACTTACCGAGAACGGTCTGGAAGGCTGACTTGGTTCAACTTAAGCATAATTAAATTCATTTATCAACATAATCCATGCATGGTTTTTCTGTTATAAGCATATACAACTACTAGCACTGATCAAACATCATACAATCATTCTTATAATGAAAACATTCACAGTTCCACAACTTATGAGCATTGTTATCAAAATACACATATTTCAAGGTGCCATAGGAAAAACACTTATCGGAAATAACATTAGGGTTAAGTAAATGCTGAGAGGGGTGCTCGTTTCCACCCAACCGTAGGCTCAACGACTCCCAGTGGATTTACCACTAGCCACCCCCAAGCTGAGACCATGATGCTGTGAGACTACGTCTCTCTGTCTGCCAGTTACCAGAAGCGAAGGTTGTAATCCTTCCTCTCTGCTATCACTTACTCTGCGTAATGCCAGAGTTCCCCTCGTGTCTGCCCCCCCCAAAATCTCTTCTACCTCACGCCTTATCTTCTTGAGAGGTTGCATGTGGTGCGATTCCCCTTGTGCTGATCAGGTCTGAAGGCTCTACGAATGGGCAGTTCACCATCCCATCCCTCATTAATCCATCCTCCTACCAGCCTGTGAGACATTAAATTCGGGGCCAGCAAGCCACTTTTGGTTCTTCGGGCCAGTGCAGTCCAAATACGGTGTTAATTCTCGGTGGAAGTTAACGCCACCTTTCCAGGTGCCTTCCACCGCCATCGTGGTCTCTTTTTCTGCACATCCCCTCTCAGGAGTCCTGCAATAAATTCAAAATGTTATTCACATTCATTGACCTCTTCCTCAAGGTCCATTTACATCACATATTCACATTCATGAGTTTTCCATAATTCTTGGCCAGTCCAGTTATTTTTACAAACTAGGGGAAGCAAGGTGTGACACATGCCATGAAGCTTGAAGACATGATTCATGAAAAGTTTAGCCACAATGGAGGTGGTGAATGGGTGTTGAAGAGCACATAAACGAGCATACTTGGAAAGATGATCAACTACCACCATGTTGACTGACTTATTTCCCGATTTAGGTAATCGAATAATGAAATCCATAGAGATATCCCTTCAAATAGAGGGTGTAATCAACAACAGTTGTAGTGTTCCAGGAGATTTTATTGTTTCTCCCTTGTTGCATTGACAAACATCACATTCCACCACAAAAGTGATAACATCATATTTCATACTATCCCAGAAAAAAGAATGTTTGACCCGGTTATAGGCTTTGGTAAACCCTGAGTGCCCAGTTGTGGGTGCAACATGAAACTTAGAAAGGACCATGGATTTAAGTTGTGGCTATTTACTTAAATACATATGGCCTTTGTAGCGAAGCTCATCATTGTGCCAAGAGTATCCTAGGGAAACTGGAGAATTGGTTTGCAATTGTTGGATTAGATGCAAAAATTTGGGATCTTGTAGCCATTCTCGACGAATGGATTGGAGCCAATATAGTACAATGAAGGAGAGGGAAAAAAGGGACCCTTCATCTTCATATTTTCTTGAAAGAGCATCAACAACCACATTTTATTTTCCTTTCTTGTAAATGATCTCATAATCATATCTAAATATCTTAGTCACCCATTTTTGTTTCTCTAGGGATGAAGGACGTTGCTCCAAAAAATACTAGAGGCTCTGATGATTTGTCTTAATTTTGAAACGTTTCCCTAATAGATAAGAATGTCATAGGTCCACTACATGTAGAATAACCAACATTTCCTTTTCATAGATTGATTGGCCCAAATTCCATTTTGATAGTTGTTTGTTGGTAAAGGCCAAAGGCCGACCATCTTGCACAAGGACTACTCCAATTCCTCTCCCATAAGCATCACATTCTAGGAAAAAGGTCTTTGTGAAGTCAGGAAGGGATACGAAAAGTGTAATGCACATAGCCTCTTTCAAGGCTTGAAAGGAATGATCATCCACAAGAGTCCAATTGAAATAATTCTTTTTAAGGAGAGAAGTGAGAGGCGCCACAATATTTCCATAATTATTAACAAACTTGCGATACTAGCATGTTAAGACTAGAAAACCACACAATATTTTGAGATTCTTAGGGTGAGGCCAATCCTACATATCTTCAATATTCTTAGGATCCACCCTAACACCTATATTTCCAACAATATGACCCAAGTACTCAACTTCTAAGGCTCCACAAGAACATTTAGAATGTTTGAGGAAAATTTGGTGCTGAGAGAGTAGATGAAGAACTCGATCCACATGAGAAAGATGGGATATCCAAGTTTTACTATAGATGAGAATATCATAAAAGAAAACTAAGAAAAAATGATGGAGAAAAGGATGGAAGACACGATTCATGAGGCTTTAGAAAGTGGAGGGAGCATTACATAAGCCAAATGGAATGACAAGAAATAATAGTGGTCCTCATGAGTTCGAAATACAGTCTTAGGGATTCCAACCTATTTCATATGTATCTAGTGGTATCCAAAATGAATATCAAGTTTAGTAAATAACTGGGCACCACTTAATTCTTCCAAGAGATCATTAATGACATGAATGGGAAATTTGTCTTTGACGATGAGTTTGTTTAGGGCATGGAAGTTAGGACACATGCGCCAAGAGCCTTCTTTCTTAAGTACCATGAATACATGAGAAGAATAGAGGCTAGTACTAGGATGGATAACGCCCGTGGCAAGAATTTCTTGAACAATTTGCTCAATTTCATTTTTCTGGGAAAAGGGATCATGATAGGGACTCACATTGGGAGGAAGGATGTCTGGGACAAGGGGAATGGAATGATCATGAACAACACAGGAAGTAGGAAGGCCTTGGGGAGTGGAAAAAACAACTTAATGTTTGGAGAGGATGGATTGGAGGTCAAGAGGCACAAAGGGTGTCTCCGTGGCGTGAATGGAATGGAATTGTGCAATAATGTCGAAATGAACTTTTTTGAGGATATTTTCCATGCAATGGGAACTGATGATATCAAGGGAACTTGTTGTGATGCCTTAGAACTTATACTATTTTCTCTCCTGGTTGAATTGCATGGTTAATTCCTTAAAATCCATGAGAATGGGTCCCAACGTCCTTAGCCATTTGACACCGAATACATTATCACAACCACCCATGTTGATAGAAAACATATGAGATTTCATGTGGTACTGACCAATTTGGAGACAAATTTTCACAATGCCCCCACATTTCATGGACCCACCATTAGAAATAATGATTTGAAAGTTGTTGAATTCTCAGATATAACAATTAGTTTCTTGGGAAATGTGATGATGAATAAAATTATGGGTGCTTCCACTGTCAACGAGGATGATGAAATTCCTATGCTTATTGTAACCAATAATCTTGAGGGTTTGGGGAGCAAATAAGCCAGTGAGAACATTCATGGAAATGACCGGTTCAACTTCTAGAGGGTCGGAAGGTTGAGTCATGTCAATGGGTTCAGGTGACTCAGCCATATGGGGAGCCTTGACATGTTCTTTAGAAACATCCTCAGAGATGACCATAAAAATATTTTGTTCCTTACTTTTTTTCCCAGGAAAATATTTTTCATCACAATTATAACAAAGGCCCTTGAGTTGGCATTCAACCATTTTTGCCTGGGTCAATTTCTAGATCTTTAGTGGAGTGGAAGGAGGAGGGGGAGTGATCGGTTTAAGGCGAGGAATGAAGGATGGTTTTCTGGTTTGATAAGAGACAACTTGTTGTGCCTCCTTAGATATTTTAGTAGCTTCCAACCAACTTTGAGGGTGAGCCATGAGGACATGGGAACATATCTCATCCTTGAGGCCACTGATAAATCATTCTCGAAAAAAAAAAACATCAGACATGCCTTTTGTGCGGAAAGCCAATCGCTCAAAAATAGCTATAAAGTATTCCACTATGCTAGATTGTTTCAACTTTGTCAAACGACCTAAATGGTTGGTGTTAGTGTCAAAACATTCATAAATATCTAAAACAAATTGTGTCCAAGCCACATACCCTTGGGGAGAATTTTTTATCCATTGCCACCATTTCCAACATTCTTGATCTAGATGGAGAGAACCATACCAAATTTTGGCAAACTCATCTATGATTTCATACAAAAATAAATACTGTTCCATTTGAGTTACCCAACCGGTGGGATCTGAGCCATCCAGTTTTTTCACATCCACACACAGAAGGCATAGGTCACGCTGAAAGTGATGGGGATGAAAATTATGGGAGTTGGAGGAAGTTTCACCTTCAGGGTGAAAAGGTGGGTCAGAGGAGGTAAGGTCTACAGGGATATTCAACTTGGCGTAGATCATGCCAGTGAAGGATGCAATATGGTTAGAGAGGTCATGTTTGATGGTTTCCATTTTTGTGTCTATGGAGGAATCCATGTTTTTATTGATGGTGGCAATATAGGCATTGAGTTCTCACACTTCCTATTGGGTCTTTGTGAAAGAAGAGGACAAGGATTTGAAGTGGGATTCCAAGTCTTGGCTACGGGTGTGGGCCATGATGAAGGGGGGAAATAGAAAGGGATGGGTGGGACCAAAAATAAAAGGGGTTATGGGTGAAGGGTATCATGATGATCAGGGCAACGGGGGGAATCCAATGGGTTAAGGCCCAAATAAGGGGGTCGGAAGGGGTTCAGGTCTGTTGGAGTTACTTCACACACACCTAGGATTTATTTTTCCTAAGGTTATTCCTTGTTTATTAGTCATAATTAGTCATTATCCAGTCTCCTATATTTTAGGGAAGAATATTCCAACTCACTACTCTTTGTTCAGATAGTTNCCTGAGAGACTAGACTAGGTGGTAGTTTACTCTTGTAATTGCTGGTGTGTGTCCAGATCAATCTAGACCACCACTATGGCTCATTAGTTATTCATGTATCCTACATCTATCGTAAATTATTCACTCTTTGAGTGTGGAATATGGTTAATGAGAATTCTTCCATTCTTTCTATCTTACTTCTTCTTTCTTAATTTCTCTCTGCAAATGTGTGTAGTATTTTCTATCTAGATATATTCTGTGCAGGTTCAACACATTTACATAGTATCAGAGCCGATGGACTACTAAGAAAAAGCTACACCAAATCATTTTTTGTAGGTACAAAAGATTGAAGACAACAAAAGATGGATTATTCACCGGAAATACTTCTCACACCTCATAACTATTTGGAATGGAAGCCAAAGATTATACTTCTTATTAGAAGTAGAGGCTTATACCAAATAATCATGGCAATGGAAGTAGAGCCTGATTTTTTCGATGAGAAAAATGACTTTCTCAATAGACAAGATATGGCCATAGGAAGTATCGGCATGTCTGTTTCTCTCGAACTTTTCCATCAAGTATATGAAGAATCACAAGGATCAACTCCNTATTGTAAATTATTCACTCTTTGAGTGTGGCATACAGTTAATGAGAATTCTTCCATTCTTTCTATCTTGCTTCTTCTTTCTTAATTTCTCTTTGCAAATGTGTGTAGTATTTTCTATCCAGATCTATTATGTGCAGGTTCAACACATTTACAAGGTCCACGTGATTTGTTTTTTGCTGAAAAATTATAGGTATGACTGTGATTAGGGAGAAGAGAGGAATGGAATGGGATAGGGCTCAAATAATGGTGACAACAAGATCAACTATTTATGTTTCCATCCGAAGGGTTAGGGTATTCAGGGTTTCTACAAACAAGGGTTTTCCATGTGCTATATCTCTCTGATATACATGTGAGGTCCAATAGTAGTACTCGACCCAATATCTCAGGGCACAAAATAAGGATTCTAGACCATGATCTGCGCCGTACTACCTGACTACCCATGTACTGGAGAGTATCTACTCAAGTGTTTTTCTCGGTGTAACTATAACAGTTAGGCAATCGATCGATTTATCTATGGAGGGCTTCAAAATATCTAGGTCGATCCGTATACAGGTGATGTCTGATGCGCTACCACTCGAAGGGGTACCACTAGGGGTTACAAGGGTGGCCAACAATGTGATATTAAGTACCACTTGTAATTCATGCACGTATGCTTCCCCAATCATGGATTTTTGCGTTGAATGACATATCTTTGTAGATTTAAGACGTCATAATACATCTCTACCCTGAAAAAAAATAACCCACAATTTTATGCCAAGGAAAGTGCTATGATACCACTTGAAATATTCCAGATATAATATAGTATGAAGAACATAAATATTTAGCAAGCAAATTCAGAACAACAATGATATAACCAGAACACTATCAAAATAATACCAGAATAACAACATAAAGAGCACCTCTATTAATGATAGAAATGTTCACTTGCCTCTTCGAGGGGGAAACCTCCAGCAGAGCAGAGCTCTATTACAACAATATCCAAGACAAAAATTATCATTCCCTCGACTCCTATTTATACTAAATCTATCTACGAAAAGAACAATCTAGAGGAAGATCTTCTAGAAGCAGAAGCTTCTATTAGGTATTCTTACATTTGACTTACTCTTCCTTATTACTAGGCCTTATTAATATTGGCCTTTATTACATGGAAAATATATTATTCTACCTACGTGAGGGGTTAAGGAGGTTAGGTCCCTAATATTGTCACTTATGTGAATTGAATCCAAGTGGGGAGGATAACAATAATTCATCCCAACCACCTGAGGTAAACCCAATTGACAGGTAACCAAATCATATGTTCATACATTCATGTCAATAATGACTATATTGACCTATATATATACCTATACTCACTCATTTCACATGTGGGCCCTTTATTAGGCTGGTCCCTATTACTATGCATTCAACCCATTACATATAATTCTACCCCCATAGATACCCCCCTTGGGGTCATATCATAATACCCTCCTTCAAAAATTTTATCCTCAAAGATTTGTAGTTAGTTATTTTACATGTGATGAAACCAAGTAATATGATTTCCTTAATTTCATTCTCTCTTGCTACAACTAATGATGATCCATCCATACAAAGTCAATTCGTTTTTGGTCTTAATCCTTGATAGATGGTTGTTGCATAATTTTATTTCCTTTGATACCCTATGTTGTTTTTGTGACTTCTCTATTTTGTTGTATTTTCTAGTATCTCATAATATCCTATTTATTAATGGTTCTATGATGATCTATTCCATGAATATGTCTAATTATTCCATCTTCTTTTTTGGTAATGTCAATGTAGATATTCTTGTCTTTATTGCAAATTAGGGTGTTAGTATGGTTTCACCTTTGAAGGTTTTCCTTCATTTTTCGCATCCATATCATTAGTCATCTTTCAAAGAGAGTGGAATCCTTTATCTTCTCTTCTTGGCCTTTGATTAGTCTATCCTTTAAAATACCACCATCATATTTTACATGTACATCCTTGAGGTGGAGATCAAATTCTTCAAGTATTTTCTAGTCACCTTTTTGAATCTTGTCTTCCTTCTCCTGTTGAAGTTGTAATGTGATTTCATCCATCAAATTATTACCTCCTTATTCAATTCTATATCTCATTTCTAGTTTTTACCGCATTCTTATTTACGGCTTCTTCAACCTTCTTGAAATTTCCTCTTCAAATATTTTGTTAGTATCCTCCTAATTTTTTATGATAATATCCTTATCCTTATTCTTTAGTTTAGTTGTCATTAGATGTTTTTTTATATTCTTAACATTGTTAAGAAGGAATTGATGATGCTTATGCAACCTTTTTATTTCTTCATATTTCTTTAGTAATCATTTCCTTGCCTTGTCCTTTTCCCAATTTCCTTTGCTAAACTTTCCTTTTTTTTTAATAAATTTATGAACCTCCTTAATGAGTGTTTCATTAAGGGTATATATATTTTACAAATAATCACCCTTCTTACTTAACTCTTCTTTTTATTCTTTTAACTCAACTTTAATTTTATGCATCACCTCATTTTAATGTCCATGATCCATTTATTTGATAAGAGTTTTTCAAATACTTCCCATGTTGTGTTTAGTCTAGTATTTTCTAGGGATGATTTTAAGGATGGAAATTTATTTTAAAATGTAAATACCTTGGCGAATCTTACTAATCCTTCATATGCCAACTATAAATGTTTGGCGATATTTTCGTGAAAATATTCAAATTTCTAAGGATTTTATATAGTTTTTATAAAATTTTGGTGATTTTTAAGGTAAAATAATTTTATCCTATAAAATTTGGGTGAATCATTTTTAAAATAGCAAATCTCATTTTTGTAAAAACCATGGAAAATTAGCCCATGAGCGAAATTTAGCCCCTAAAAGCATCCATGGTATTTTCATCAAGAATTTTCCACCACTTAGAAGCTTCACCATAGAAACAAATGCTCTCTAAAAAAAGATTTCTATCATTTTCCTTTTTCATCCTATGATACCAAATTTATGTACCAAATCTTTAAAATATCAAAATAAATTAGAGTACACACAATGTACACAATATGTGAATGTAGAGCACAACTACCAAAGAGATAATATAAATCAGTTACACAATAACTCCTTATATAATAGGATAACCTATCAATAACCCAAGTAAAACCACATAACCAAATCATACGCTCATATTTTCATGCTAATAGTGACTATATTTACCTCTATATATACCTATTCTCAGTTATTGCACATGTGGGTCCATTATTCGACCAATCTCTATTACATATACATTTGACTACATCACCTATACGTATACCCCCATTTTGTCCCCCTTGGGATCTTATCAATCTAATTTGATGACATCATATGCCTCCTTTGGCTAAGAGGAGGCCTCTTTGAAAGGTGAAGATCTCATTTCTAATCACGAAGGAGGAGGAGATTGTTAAGTACCTAAACCATATCTGTAAATATACTTCATAACCATTCACCATAACATTAACACAAGAAATAGAGAAAACCCTTGAGGTAGGGTAACACCATATATTAATCCTTATGGAAGGATAAAACTCCTCAAGCAATCCTT
>JZKD02S2091844.1:0-10992 GCA_000966675.3 Picea glauca | reverse complement strand
GAAGCTTACCTTTGAACTGTCCTGTCCCAGTTTGGAGTTTCCTTACGAAGTTTATCTCATCTTCCTTTGAGATATACCCTGATCCTTCTGTTATTTGTACTTCCTTTCCTTTTGTAGAAGTTCTAAAGGCTTATTCTTTGACTTCAGATGGTCCTCCTCTTCTCATTTCATAAGCAGTTAGTATGCCATGTAGTTGTACCACAGTAAGATTTTGAAGATCCTGCTTTTCTTCAAGAGCTGATACTTTTGACTCAAATTTTGCAGTTAGAGATCTTAAAATTTTTTCCACCAAAGTAGATTCAGTTATTGTTTCTCCCAGATTTCTCATGCGATTTACAATATCATCAAGACGTAAAAAGAAATTGGCAATGCTTTCCTCATTATTCAATTTGAGATTTTCATATTGAATTCTGAGAGTTTGCAGTTTAGTACTTTTTACCTTTGCATCGCCTTCATAACTCAGAATGATTTTGTCCCATATGTCCTTTTCCGTGTTCAACTACATGACTTTGAAAAATTCTGATTCAGTTAGACTTCCTAACAGAGCATTGACTGCCTTTGCATTTGTTTCGTAGGTTTTTATTTCTGTTGGATCTGTTGGTACTGCAGATGGATAGTGATATCCTCCTTCAACAATAACCCATACATCTGCTCTCAGAGACTGAAGATAAGATCTCATCCTTGTTTTCCAGAAGATTAAGTTGTTTACATTGAAGAGTGGAGGCCTGATAGATGCTAATCCTTCTTGATTTCTCATTTTGATTGATCTTCCTTCTAGCGACTAAGCCTTTTCAGAAGAACCCGGCTCTGATACCAATTGTTGAGAAATACTGGGGGGGGGGTGAATCAGTATTTTGAGCAATCAATTGATTTTCTCTTTTCTTTCACTGAAAAACCTTTAGGCTACTTTGTAGAGACCAACTATTGTATCATCTTAAAAAAAAAGGAGTGCATCCAGAGATTTTATTATGAATTTCTTCATTCATCAGATGTCTATTAAGTAGTGATTTAGTGCAGTAACAATAAACCAACACACATGACTAAGACACATGAACACTAGGATTTAAGGTGGAAACCCAAATTGGGAGAAAACCACCACTGTTGTTGTCTCTTTCTTCAATAATTATTATTAAGAAAACATTTTACAACAATGTACTAGTGCAGACTCATACTAGTACGCAGGCTTCTACCTGCAGAAGGCTACAACCTTCTCTCATTTACCAGCCATTCCTGGAAGGGAGCTTCAACCCCCTGAAGATAACACCAATTTCAACTGGTAGGATGCTTCTACTGAAGGGTTTAATCCTCAGACTCACTGCTGATCGCGTTTCATCAATTTTCACACTGGATCGGGCAGTTTCAACCCCGGATTCATGTGTGTTCTATGCGCTGGCCATCATCTTCTTTTGGAAGAGACAGTTTTGGAATATTATTAAGACTTGAATCTGGAAATCACATCAATACACTATTTTCTAGTGGTTATGACAATAACTGAAATTATCTCGAAAGGAAACACAGATCTACTAACTGCAAAGGCAGTTGAAAAAGCATCCTAAACACACATTAAACAAGACAATAAACCTGAAGATGATGCGTCCGCTCTCATAGTTGCTAAACCCTCAGTCGAGAACTCTCTGTCATTGTAGATCTTCCACCCACTGCCACAATGAGGTTCCTCCCTCCTCAAATCTTTCTGCAACCTGCAAAAATGACCTCAACAACCTGTAGATGTGCCTACTGTCAGAAAATGGCCTCCACGTCCTCCAAAAGGGACCCCTGCCACCTATCACCATCCTTACCATCCTTTGTTGATTCTTTGGATCACATGTAGACAGGGCATTGATCCCTTCTTAAGCCCATGGGTCAAGGCACCGTTCAAATCTCATCGAGTCCCATATTTATTGCTCGGGGGAAATCGAGCCCCCTTTTTTTTTAAAATTTGAATTAAACCTACGCGCGCCTTTTTAAAATGGGTTTCGGCATCCCATATGCTAGCCCTCCTGAGCTTATCTCCCGATCAATGTGACCGTCACACCGTGACCACAACCTTATCCCGTCGGGGCTACGGGGTTTGTGATGCCTCAATGCATACACCCGCGTGATTCCCAATCATCCAAATCTCGATGCTCCTTTACGCTGACAGTTGTTCTCCACTACGCCGCTGTCCTCCTTCTCTGTTGTGCGGAAAGTTGTTCCCCACTGATCGGGGTTTCACTGATCATGATTTCACAATGCACAAATCCCTTGTCACCGGGATCTCTGATTTCCCGATGGACAAAGTGCCGACGGTGCCCGATCCTTTGCCACGTGTCCTTCCATATGGACAAATCTTGATCTTTCTGGGGTTTCGAGACCTGCAAGTCCCGATGCCTGGTGTCTCGAATCTCTAATACGCACGATCGCATGACACATGTCCCACTGAATGGACGGTTCAAATTCCGCGTCAGGGTTTCCTTTAGGGATTTCCCGATCCTTCGTTCACGAGAATATCGATTTGCCAATTCCTGATACGCTGGTCCTCCGACAGGCCTTTGTCCTGCCACCTGTCCTCCAGGGTGGCCCACACGCTATCAGGAAATCGCATATCGCGATTTCGCGATGTCTGATGCACTTGTTCACAGAAACTCCGATTTCCCGATGGCCAATATCCCGATGCCTTGTCCAGGATTTCTCCTCTACACACTAGGGCTTAACCTCTGCGTGACTCTTTCAGATCCGACGACTGTCGGGTTTTCTTCTCAGATCCTATGTCTTAGATATGTTCTCCCTCTCTGCTCTCCTCCTAAGTCTTAACCTTCGTGCACCTTCTGTAGATCCGGTGACTGACGGGTATCTGATTCCAATCTGACGACTCAGATCACGTCTGTCGACGACGCTCTGCAACAATCATATGCACCCATCCAAAAGTCAACCATACACTAATTTTCTTACAAAAAACTCTACATGAAAACTCTTTTGCCTCAGCCTTTGCCATCAATGACAATATTTCCAACACTTCCTATGATAAAAGTGTCAGGAAGGGATAACAAAAACATCTGTAGTTTTCCGTAGGACTGAAAAATACCACCTCTATTGATCAATCACAAGTATTCGACCAAAATAACGTCTACCGGTACCCATAATAATTGCTCACCTGTAGTCCTCACTAAACCCCAATCATCAGGTACAACTGGACATAACTCCTCCATTTGTTGGTAAACCAATCTCCATCTCTCATCCCCCATGCTACTACTAAACTGGTGAAGGTGAGGTCTCATAAATATGTGTTTCCACCAAGGAGTGGCATCTGCATGCTCCCCTAAGCTTGTCTCCTCCCTGCAAGACAGTACACCCCTCTGAATCCCACCATATATCTCAGCGTGTACCGATGAGCTATCACTAATCACTGTATGCTCTAGCAAAATCATGTCATCTCCCGTAGACTCATGCAGTATCATAGATCATGGGCATACTTTTGGATCAACATCTACATGGAGGTCAACCTATCTCAGAACAAAATGGAAGTGTCCTCCATCAACTGGTGCTCCTCTACAAGATCACCAAAATCCTCTATCAATGTGACTAACTGATACATCTGAGTGTCCACTAAGATAGATTAAGTGGATCTCTGACGAATCTCCTCAAGGGACTCATATGACCTAGACTTTGATTCTTGAAGGGATGTATGTGTGCCTCTCAATAATCCTTGAGTGCTCTCCAACTCATGAGTGAGTCGGTCCATATCCAACTCCTTCTCCCTCAGAGCCTCACGATACATCTCACCAACCCTCAATAGATAATCTATGTCAGTCAACAACTACTGGTAGTCGGTCCTCATCATAGATACTCTCTCTCTGAGAGTATGAAAATTATCCATGGCAATTCCCTCATATGAAATACCATGTGCCACTGACGCTCTCCAGAAGTAATCTGCCATCAATGCATGCATGTCATTACTGTGCCTGGTGGCTGCCATGATTATAGCCTCACTGAATCTCAACTATGCTGTTAAGTGGTGTGGCTCCTGATCATGGTCATTATGAGGTGCCACCTCATATCCCTCACGGGTACTTTTAGTCCTGCTAGTGTCAACTCTGGAGTCCCCAAAACCACTCTCTTCATAAGATAACATGTTGAAATTCCTATTGACTACTATGTTGTTGGATCCTCCTATCTGCCACTGCACCCCATCACTAGGTGCTATCTCCCTCTGAATCACACTGTATCTTGTATGAGCAGTCGTATCCTCCTATGCACTCACCCTGCTACTATCATTTGCGCCTAGATCCCATATAGACATGTCCAAACACATGCTATGGTCATCCTGAATACTAAAGAGTGAATCCTCCTCAATGCAGGATGATCCTAGAAGTAAGTTCTCCATCAACCTGTCAGTCTTCACCATCTACTCAACTAATGGAGTCTCCAAAATCTATGACTCAATCTCCTCATGTTGATCTGTATGTGTAGGGTAAACTATATGTACTCCCGGTATCTCCTCTTGGATCGGTGGATCTACATGTCTATGGTGTGCATCCCTCACACAAGGCTCCTCAATCATATTTGACATGTCATTGACTTCTTCATGTGACGTGGCTATCAGGGGTTTCTGGAAGGATGGCATATGTATCACGACCATCATAGGAAGCTCACCGTCTCTAGGTGCTAACACGTGTGAATCCTCACTAGTGTCACCACTCTGTTGAGGCGTAAGGTCATCTAGGTATGTGATATGTTTGCTGAGACACTGGTGCTATCGTCCTGTCCATCCAACTACCTATCCTCTATACAAGGGTCATCATCCTCCTCAAGTGTGCTAGTAGCATCATCCTCTATACAAGAGTCACTATCACTAGCCTCTGTGCAAGAGTCATTATCATCATCAGAATATCCCAAATCATCATCTATCACTCCATCCTCACACATCTCATCATCACTGTCATAGTGTGCCTCAACATTGTGCTTCTTACCCTTACCCCTACACCTATGATCCAGTTCCCAAGGCACCTTGCAAATGTAGACAAGTTGTGTGCTCCTAATGGGTGTGGGGTTTCTCTATGCTTCCCTCCATCTAGTTGTTGTGGCCATGTATTCCTCTACTTTTTTGACCTGGAATGCAATCTCATCTGTCCTCCACCTAGGATATTTCAAGGATAAATACTGTTGGATGGTTATTAGGGCCCTAGTTTCCTCACTAAAGTCATAGTAGTATTCCCATATACTACGTACAGTCTCTCTAGAAAAATTCAAAATATCCATCTCCTCTTATGGAAGACCCCTCTATGGATCTGCATGCATGTGCTAATTCCCACAGGCTGGCAGGAATCTAAGCTCTGATACCACTGTAATGATCCCAAGCCATTATGCCAGGAACATCATAGTTTTGGGTGTCTTTTAAAACTTTTTATGGTTGTGGGCTTTCATCAAACACTTTGTTGAATTACTTGTTTACATGTGTTTAATTCCTGAATGGCCTCTTGATTTTGGCCTTAGGGTTTACTAATGTGTTTATATATGTGTTTTCAGCAATAAACAATAATATATAACCATGGAACATACCTCAACCATATGAAATAGGATAGACAAGTCAAAACATCTCAAATCTTCTTTTATTCATGAAATAGAGAAACCTGCTACAATGAAGATGCCGATCTAGAATGCTCAACAAATGGCTAAGAAGATAGACAATAGAGCTGCTACAAAATGCTCCAATAGAAGACCACAATAAGCCTCCAAAGGCTAGATATACAATGAATACTGAAAACAGGTAGATCCGAGCTGTAAGAATGCTAAACCCCCAAGCTAGAAGGTGCCACGCCCTATTGGATAGTTGAAGCCCCTCAACAATTTGGCCCTACTTCCAAATGTTTCCAATAACCCCAAGAAATATTCCAAATAGTAGATCAGGTGATGGCAAGAACAACCTAGGTTCCTAAATCTCCAAGATCCCTCTCAAACCCTATGAATTTGAACCTCCTCCACTGTATGGTGCACCCTCTTGGATAGATTAAACCCTAATAATTTGGCCTCTCTCCTAGAGACCTATAAAAGCTCCAAAAATCCACTAGAATGATAAATTGAGGCATGGTAATGAAAACCCAAGTGATCAACTAGGCCAAATATTGGCTAGATCTTTAGATCTAGCTACCCTCCAAATAATGGTGAGACCTCCTCTTGGGAAATCATCCCACTGTCAATACAAATGAATCCTCCACTGAAGTGCCTTCGGAAACAACCAAGAATGGTGCTAAGACACCTGAAAGAGAATCCCAATACCTGGAATTCCCGAAATCTACTCTCCTCAACTAGATCGAACCTTCCTTCAATGGATGGTGCGCCCCCCTTGTTGAAAACCCTAGATGGTACGTCCTCCTTCTCTTCTTGTTTCTATGGATGGTGTAGAGCCCTCCTGCACTGATGTAGAACCAAAATATAATGGTGTGGGAGAGTATTTCATCTCTGGGACCAAGCTTGGGACAAGCTAGGTGGAATCGTTCACCAGCGAATCGTCCTCTAGGGTTTGTTAAGTCAAAACCCTCAAAACCCCCAATGTTGGGCTCACTAGCTAGAAGCCANAAAACAAGTGATTGTAGATTGCTAAAATATGATGAAAAGACAAATATTCCCCAAAATAAAAAAGAATGGAGGAAAAAGAAAACATAGTGCAATGTAGCATTATATGCGAGAAATCAAGAGTGTCTATGGTATATAGACAATGGATGTTCCAAACACATGACTGGAGATCAAAGTAAAATTCTCAAGTTAAATAAGAAAGGAAAAGGAAAAATAACTTTTGGAGATAATATGTCAACCAAGATACTCAGTGTTGACTGCCTCTCCAACACAGGTGGTCAAATCATGTGCCATGAAGAGATGCATCATCAGATGCCATGTTGTCGAAGAATTTTGGTTCTATAGCGCATGTTTGGCCCCAACACTTCTTTTTGTAATTGGAATTTACGCACCCCTGCTGTTAGGACCACACAATGTACCTTTTTGCCCATACTTTTTGCCACCATTACACTCTTGTTTCACTCACATTTAGACTCATATTATCACTTTACCCTATCTTTCCAAAGGTATACAACGTCTCTTCTCTTTACTATATGTTTAATCTGTTTTGCATATAATTTTACATCACTCTCGTACTTAACCATTGATTAGAAATGTATAAGTGTTGAAACAATTCAAACTGCAGATTAGCATTTGAGGCCTGTTGCTGAAACAACAACTCACAAAAGTTGTTACACGGTCCATGGTCGACGATGCTGAAACACAAAAGTTGTTACACAGTCCATGATCGACGATGCTGAAACACAAAAGCTGTTACACAGTCCATCATCGACAATGTTGAAACACAAAAGATGTTACACAGTCCATGGTCGACGATGCTGAAACACAGAGGAAGCCGTTACACAGTCCATGGTCAACAACAACTCACACAGATTGACTACAAAAACTGCACCGTGAACCAAGCATCAACCATCACTGCTGCCTAAGAAGTGTTGAAACAGTCAGAACGCAAATCCCGTGGCTGAAACAGCCCGCAATTTGCGATGCTGAAACAACATACAACAACAGTAACAAGAAACAAATAAGTTGTTACTCCAGCCGCAACAACAACACCTCACTCAACACTTGTAATAGCATTCCGCTGCGGGAGACTAGGATATCCCATTCCAGTTTAGAAAGTCGATCTGACTAAGAATAGGACTCAGATATACACCTGTAATTTGTTAATCAATTGTATCGAAGGGATTCTCCCCTTTCTTTTATGTTGCTGAAACACCATTGTCAGTAACTTTCCATTGCCAAAACACTACAGTCCGACAATTCTTCACAATTTCCATTGACGAAACAACATCGTCCAACAATTGTTTTGCCCTTTCTTTTTTGTTTCCGAAACACCATTGTCAGCAACTTTTCGCCCTTTCTTTTCTGTTGTTGAAACACCATTGTCAACAACTTTTCGCCCTTTCTTTTTTGTTGCTGAAACACTAACTTTTCAACAATATCTGTCAGCAAGCTTTTGTTCTCTCATACTACATTTTTCCCTTCCAGTCAATAAATCCTTGATACAATTCATCTAACAAATCAAAAGTCTCTGCCACGACCACTGCAGAACTATCATGGACATGCATTATATTTTGTTTGCAACACGAATCATAAGGTAAAGGCGAGGTATGTAAATTTTATGTAATACAATTAAGCTATAGTTAATGAGAAGATTCCAAATCATTATGACCACTTGAGTGAAATCATTAGTAGCCACACTTGACGCGGGGGGGGGGGAGGACATATCAAACTTTTATACCATCATTTCACATGAATTCACCAGCGTCATTCCTATTTACCATCCATTCGTTCGTTTCACCACCATTTGCATGCCTCCACTCGAAAAAATTACTCTGCACAGAAGCTGTTACTCAACTTTTTGACGGTGTATTTTACTGAGCTGTTAGCTATGGGAGGCTCTGTTATACGGTACGAACCCGCCATGACAGCCCTATTAGAACTCTATCCAGAAGCCTATCAATGTTTTCTGCAGGCATAATGGCTCAGTTATTTTCAGAGACTTTGGGGGTTTGATCAACAACAGGTTCTGCAATTTGCCCAAAATCTCCAGGGAGATCATTCCATTGTTCAAGGGGTTCAAATCTCAGTTACAGAAGAGGATATAGTGCAGGTTTCGGGTCTCCCTACCAATGGCACTCGCTTGTTCATCCACAAACATATCATTCTAAATGCCCAGCGGGATTTCCTCTCGCCAGAGGAACAAATTGAATTTAAAGGTCGGGGCGTCCGACTTAGCTCGTTGCCACCCCCATGGTCGGAAGTTGCAAAATTTGTCAAACACTACCTTACCTACAAAGGCTGATACTAGGTAGTTTACCAGCACGATTTTCTCCTATTGGCTCATTTACAACATAATATATTGGTGAACATTCCTTATTATCTGCTCGGTTGTCTCAAAAATATGTCGCACTATTGTAAAAAGGCTAAAGATCCTGCCCTTTCACTCACCCATCACTGTCTCGTTCAACTACTTATCCAAAAGGGTTTTTCCCAACAAAACCTTCCACTAAACAACCCACCTATAAATCCCCAAGAAGCCACTGAAATTTCTGAAAATCTTCAGGAACAACAACCAAAAATACCTCACAGTCCGCCTACAGAACCAATCAGTCCAATTAACCCCCCTACCATACCAAGCCCGCCCCACACTTTACCAGAATCATCCACTCCTGCCCTTCATATTCTTAGTGATGATTCTGAGCCAGATAATTCTCCCTACCCCATCATTGAGGAAAAACCCCAACGAAAACGAAATCAAATTCCTTTCTTTCCACCATTTTTACAGAGAAAATGAACAAGGGCCTCAACAAGGGCAACCACTACTACCACCGCCATAGACCCCCAACCCATCTGAATAATACCTCGTACACCTTCAACCTCCCAAATGCTAGAATCTTTGCCTATTCCACCCACGGGCACTGAAACACAAGAACCAGATGCCCAGGGTGTTGCGACATCATCTGTTTTAAATCAAGTAGCTGAAACACAAGAACCAACTACCCATGCAGTAGCTGAAACACAAGAACCAGCTACCCATTCAGTAGCTGAAACACAAGAACCAACAACCCATTGAGTAGCTGAAACACAAGAACCAACTACCCATTCAGTATCTGAAACACAAGAACCAACTACCCATTCAGTAGCTGAAACACAAGAACCAACTACTCATACAGTGGCTGAAACACAAGAACCAGCCATAGCTGCCACACAAGAACCAGCTACAGCTGAAACACAAGAACCAACTGCTGATATTGACACTGAGATACAGGAATCAGAGGTCCAGGGTGTCGCAACACTACTTTCCTTACATCAACAAGCTGAAGCACAAGAAGCATCTGCTGATCCTGTAGCTGCTCCACAAGAAACAGCTAGTGCGGCAGTGACTGCTACACAAGAACCAGTCACTCCTCAACCAGAACCAACAATGGCCTCTGTTTTACAAGAAAATGACTTCCTAAAGTCTGAACTGGAATCCTACAAGCAAGAGCTAGCCATGGCAAAGGAATCCTATGAAAATGAACTTAATTTGTACACCCTAGCTTGCACAATGACCATGTCAGAAGGAACTACAACAGAGAAACCATGTAGAGAATATATGTGTTGTCAATCTGGGGACATCTACTACCAAGCAGGCTACAAAGTAATTCAAATCCCAATACCAGGAGCTCCCCCTACTCCTTTAAATTTTGCAGTCAAACAAGAAAAAGTTGTTGTTACACAAGAACCAGCAGGACCCTCCAAAATAAAGACTAAACCCTGGCCTGCAACAAATGTCAAATCTGAAACCCCAACTTTTGTTAATAAAGCTGTACAAACATTGCCCATTAAAGAATTTTCCCCTCCCAGCCAGATCAATATCCACACCTTTGTGGAACAAGCCACTCAGACTTTACCTCAGCCTACCACTTGCAATGCTGAAACAAAGACTCAGACCCTACTTCAGCCTATTACTTGCAACGCTGAAACACAAACTCAGCCATGGGATGAGTAGGCAATAATATAGAAATGGAAAAAAGAGTATGCTGCTACACAGGCCAAAAGCCTGCAAGAGCACAGACAAATCTGGATAAATCATACCTACTCAAATTGGGAAGCTTTGGAACAGACACGCCAAGAAGCTCGTGCCCTTAAGAAACAGAACAAAGAGTTAAAAGGCATATTGGCCTTGATATTTGATTTGGAAAAAATCCTCTGGCTACAAGGAAACCATCCTGTAATTACTCCTTGTTCCTCATGGAATGACTTACATGGTTTCAGATCAAATCAATCACAGAAGGTAGACCCCATACAGTGCTACATCCAACAGATTTTGTCAAAACCTTTGCAGAAGCCTCTGCTATGGATCAACACCTCCTCTGTGAGGAATATTTTCATAATGAGGCCATCCCTGAGAATAGGCAGCTCAACCTTAATCCTCTTGTCGGTGACATCCAGATA
>JZKD02S2091843.1:396305-434425 GCA_000966675.3 Picea glauca | reverse complement strand
ACATACATACATACATACATACATACATACATACATACATACATACATACATACATACATACATACATACATACATATATATATATATATATATATATATATATATATATATATACTGACTTCTTCCATTCACATTGGTTTGAACAGCCAAGACCTTCTTTTTAATCTTGACATTGCTCAGATTTGTAGCAAGATTCATCTAGCTTTCCGTCACTCCACTCCCCTTATTCTTGTGCATCCCTGAATCTATTTCACACACAGACATCTTCGTTATTAATTCAAGGTAACCACACAAAGATCTTTCTTAAATTCAACAATGCACAATTTTCTTTGCACTCAATACTCCACAATGAAGAGAGGTATTCTCTACTCCCTCTATCTTGTTTGATTCACAAAACTATTTCCAACAAAATGCCCATGCAAAAAAAAATTGTTGTCTTGTCACAAAGTAATCAATTTTCCAAAACACATTGATCTTGTAGAAAGCCCTTAAGGCCCAGTGTTGTAACCTATAGCGTTGATACCACTCTATAACATACCCAACCATTGGATGGGCCATGCTACCCCAAATGCTCTCCAAGAATTCTTTGATTTCAAAATCTGATAATCATTAACTAATAAAGAAGCGTGAAAGAAATGTAATAACCGCTCATGAAATAATCAATATTCATGCTAGACTTAAAATGATTGCTTAATAATTTCATGTACATACATAACTAGCAAGCAGGCACATTAAAGATAAATATCTCAGAGATAACAATCAATACATAACAGAAATTAAATATGCAAGCAAAGGAAACCATGATAGAGAGAACTTATCTTAAAAAAAACCAATCACCAACTAGCTACAGACCAAGGATGTTCCACCCAACCTTAGACGTTGTTGTTCCAAATCTCAACAGCAGTTCACCCCCAATCTAGGGCTATGAATCCACATGGATGGGTTTCAGAGCGACACTCAGCTTCCCAAACTAGTCAACACTCAAGTTCTCACAGGTTTCTTGACACATAGCAATCCAAAGTACACCAACTCTCTTCTCTCTAGCATTCACAACCCAAAGATAATGAACCCCATTCTCTTCCACTTAGTCCCTCAAGTTGTCCACTTCTTTCCAAGGATCCAATGCATATTGTCAAGAATATCCATTTTGGGACTCTCAAGACTCGTAGGTGTGAACAAATTTTATCACATGCCAATGTATCTCATGCATACAGACATTATTTCATGGCTATAATACACCATCAATTACTACTTCCAACAAACCATGTTTTCTTTCCTCAGCAATCCATCCTCCATGTTCCCACCAAGAACAAGAATGAATGAGGAATAATGAATGAGAAACAATGAACGAAGAGAGAATGAGGAGGAACAACCCCCTATGATCCCAAAAGAGAGGTTTATATATTTTCTTGGAAATCAAGAACCATGTGGCATTTTCCCCAAGAAGCTCATGTAACTACTCATTTTCTCAATTAAAACCAAGATAGGTAAATAAAAATACTTATCCCCTTTAGCCCCCTCTCTCGTGGAATCAGAGCTCCCTATAACTCTTTTCCTTGTCCTTCTTGCAGCCAGTAATGTATTTTATTATTTGAAATGTTCAAAGTATTATATTTCTTAGGCACTATGGCCCCTTTAATTGTTAAGGCACTTCAACCTTTCATCAAATAAACAAAATACATTATTAATTCAGGGACTCAAAACTAGGGTATTACACTGAGCAGAGAAAAAATTTCAAATCCAAAAATTATTTCTATTGGGATGCAACCCACACAAAATTGGTCTTCGCTCCACCCTTGGTCACCTGACTTAGGGCCCAAGCGATATGACAGAGCCCCAACACAAACATGCAGTAGAAGTTGGCAAGGCCCAAGAAGTTGTGGATCTCAGTCATTGTCTTCGGGGATGGCCAATCACGAATGACTTGGATCTTGGTTGGATCCACATGCACATCCTGCTCATCCACAATGTACCCCAAATTTTGGATTCTCTGCATGTCAAATGAAAACTTCTCCAAATTGGCATGTAACTTTTGTTGTCGCAAGGTACCCAAAACTTGTTGAATATGCTTCAAATTTTCCTCCCAAGTTTTGTTGAAGATGAGGATGCCATCCAAATATACGACCATTAAGGAGTTTTTGAATGGCCACAATATGTTATCCATCATCTACATGAATGTGGCCAAGGAATTTTCAAGCCAAAAGGCATGACTAGCCACTCGAAGAGACCTTCTTTAGAATTGAAGGTTGTCTTCCATACATCGGTTTTCTCAATCGGCACCTGGTGGTAGCCTAACTTTAGATCAATCTTACTGAAACAATTGTCTCCCTTGAGATGATTGAGAAGATCATCAATCTGGGGGACTTGGTATTGATTCTTTACTATGATATTGTTCATGGATTTGTAATCAATACAAAGTTTCAATGTCCCATCCTTCTTTTATACCAAAACAATTGGGCTCCCACGAGGTGAGGAGCTTGGTCTGATGTGGCCCTTCAGAATTAACTATTGGATCTGGAATTTGTTTTCTTAATTCTCCATAACATAATGCTTGTACATAGGGCCATTAGGAAAAGGATAATTGGGTGTCAAATCAATTGAGTGCTTTACTTGACAAGGCACAGGCACCCTAGTAGGTGAGGGAAATATGTCTTTGTGCTCTTCTACTATCTTGTCCACCTATTTTTTTTTGTGTAGAGAGACTTCATATAGATGCTTTGGTCATTCACCTTTGATTCATATTCCAACCAAATCATAAATAGGACAAATATCTCGGTATGAGAGACCACCTTTTTTCACTACTTCGTGAAGATCGAAGAAACCGTAGTAATTGGGACTGCCTTCGGTAACATGTAGAGTTGATATCCCAAATTAATAATGACACAACGAGGACTAGATTCATAAACAACATGATGCTTCCACATATATGGTTGTCCTAAAAAAACCTCACGAACTTCAGGGGGGGGGACACATCACACAATACCTCATCTTTGAAGGGTTTGATGTCTCAGTGTAGGCAGCATTGTTGGATGATGTAGATGTCCCATCCCTGGCTGAGCCAACCAATGGTGTATGGTTGAGGATGTGAACTTATTCAAAGAAGATGGCCTCATACATTAATTACTAACTCCTAAGTAACCCAAAGTAGGGAGGTTAGGGTAGGGCCCTAACATGCCCTCCCCTTCAAGCGTATCATTATCCTCAAGGCTAAAGGTGTGTAAACCGATGTAAAATACTTACTAGTTCCTAAGTGGTATCATCCAATTATGTATCCTTCCACTAGATTATGACCTCCTAAATTGTGCAATGTTGCAACCAACATTCTCTTATGGCCAATGTTTCCTCCAGTTGTAACCAAATGGAATCCTCTCCATCAAGTTCTATAAGGCTAGTTTTAACTCAATAATTTGGTCCCGTGATCTTCTTCAAACAAGACACGAGAAATAATTAGTGAATCTTGAAGTGGGTTGGATGAGATAATCAATAGGAAATTGGTCCAATGTGTTGGAGTATTTGATAGGGTCCATATAATTGCGGTGCTAGCTTCTAGGAGCCCTTGTCTTTAAGAGAGGATTTCTTATAGGGTTGGATATGAAGGAACACCTAATCCCCTTCTTGAAAATAAATCTCAGAGCGATGTTGTTCAACCTATTGGTTCATTTCATTTTGAGCCACAACTAGATTATCCTTAACTGTGCAAAGAATGGTTGTTCTAGAACTCAGGTGTGCGATCAACTTCTTGAACCTTGGGTGTTTCTAGTATATAAAAAGTGATTGAAGGAAGTTTTTAGCCATAGGAATCTTCATAAGGTAAAAACTTTGTGGCACTATGATCAATCGCATTATACAAACATCCAACCGAGGGTAACCATTGAACCCATTGGTTGTATCAATCTACTACAAAACTAAATAAGAAGGTTTCCAAGCATTTGTTGATCACCTCAGTATGAATATATTTTGGGGATGATAATTTATGTTCAAGTTCAACTTGGTGCCTTGTATTTTAAACAAATCTTGCCAGAATTTGATGGTGAAGGTGGGATCTTGATAAAGCACAATGGAAGTGGGCATGCCATGTAACTTAAAAAAATCTAATCCATGGAGACTTGGGCCACCATGGAGAGTGTAAAGGTTTGTTATAAGACACAAAATCAAGCATGTTTGGAAAGGCAGACAACTACCACCATTGTGACCAATTTGTTATCGATCTTTGGGAGGGACACTATAAAATCCATGGAAATTTCAGTGCAAATAGTGGCTAGGATCAATAGCAAATGCAATGCCCCAAAAATGTTTATTGTTTTACCCTTGTTCCTTTGATAAGTGTCACATTTAGCTACAGAAGTAAGAATGTCATTTTTCATGCCTTCTAAAAGGAAAGAGTGCTTAGCTCATTCATAGATTTTCTAAAATCCAGAGTAACTCATTGTAGGGTATGATGCACAATTTTGTCAATAGAGATGATCCAAAATTGTTTTTCACTGGTTTACTTACACTACATGCACTTTGAATGCCCATTTTAAATGAGATTACTTCTAAAATTATTGTTCTTTGATGTTTCCTTCTCAAATATGCCAAACCAAGTATATCCTAACTAATATTGAGTAATATTGTTGTAATATCATTGATGTATTCTCTATGTGTTAATGCTAACATACCAAAGGCATGGCATAGATCAAATGGCTCATGACACAATTGTTGAGGCTTCATCTATGCTTTTTCCACCACCTAATAGAGATACACCACATCTACCTCTAAAAGTGACTAAGATAATTCATAATTGATTTGGGTCAAATGTTATAATTTAGTACTAAGTGTTTAGATTTTATATTTTTAGTAATTATTTTCAATCAAAACATGAAAAAACAATAATATTATTTTTTTTAAAGAAACCTTTAATATAAGAAATGGTGATTTATTACATCTAACATTAAATCTTTTTTTTTCTCAAGTAACATATCTCAGGAAAATATCTGAGCACTTCCCCTCATTCCAAGGATGGTACCTAAGGTAAACCCTAGATTCTTCAAGGCGCAAGGCTAGATCAACAACAAGGTTCAAAATCATTACAAAAATATACTATTATCAATTCAACACATCATTTATGGAAATAAAATTTGGTGGAGAGAATAACACTCCATCCTACTATCACTTAAACTAAACCCAATTAACACTTAATATTAAACTATACTTCAATATAATAAATATTCTAAACATAATAATAAAAAAATCAAAATAGAAAAAAACTTCATATAAATAATAACTATAACTAAAGAAATCATTCACTCCTACTAAATATTTATAGATTTTATAAAAACTATTTGAAAAAAAAGGACTAAAAGGAGAGTACATATCATGGAGGTAAGCTCTTTTTACACACACCTTCCAAAGTTATCATGAATTACGATTGCTAGAAGAACTTGTCCACATACATTACAACGATCAACTTTGCTAATCCATATTTATACAAATATAATTTTAAATTTGTTTAAAATAGATAAAAACATTTTATTTAAATACAAATATACTTATTGTTTAGTGACCTCATTGTCTCCACCACTTTAACTATGACATAAGTCACATTCACACATATAAAACTACACAACCAAGGAATCTTGTAGTTACTCCCATGGAAGACTCCTTTTAGAAATGTTATATAAAAGATGAGCCAATGCAAATTTATATTGTTTAGTCACATCATTGTCTCCACCACTTTAGTTATGACATAAGTCAGCATTCACACATAAAACTACATAGCCAAAGAATGTTGTAGTTACTCTTTTAGAAGTTAGTTTTTAAAAATGTTGAGGCAATGCAAAGTTTTTTAATAAATAGGCATACATAATAACTTACTTGTCATAAATTAGTTAGTCAAATATAATATTCAGTGATATTAATGAAGTTATTGACTTAATGAGAACTGCGACTTTAAAACAAGAATTCTGGTCCAAAAAATCCATATTTTTGCATAAAAAAACATGAAAATCAACCCCTAAATCAAAAAGCGATGCTACCGGTAGCGCCATTTTATTCAAACGGGGCCAAAATTACAACATTTTTCAAACATGGCCTTCAAAACTCAGACAGTAGCTCAGAAAAACCTTAAAATCAACACCTAAATWAAAAAATGATGTTACATAAAATAAAAAATAAAAAATAAATCAAAAAATTAAAATTTTAGATAATTTGAAATCATATTTTTAGCAGTTGGTACCATTAAAACCAAAACCTTAAAATTAACCATCAAATTGAAAAGTATTGCTACTGGTAGTACCCATTCTTGTAACGTCCCCATCCATCTACACCTTTGTCGGGCAATGCTACCCAAATACCTTATCTTCTTCAAACTAGCTCTGATACCGATTTGTAACATTCCTAGCCACCAACAGGCTAGGCAACGTCACTACAGGAACATACTTATATATATCACATGCATTTCTAATAAATTTAAAACAAATAGAACAGAATTACCGCTACCATATAGACTCTTGTGGAATTGACAGTAATTCATACATGCAACGGAACACATGATAACATTGCAAGAATCACAGACATGCACAACATACATAATTAAGCATAGAAATGATACTTATCTTTTAACTAGAGAAAAACCACCAACTGCATGCACACATGTTGGCCCTTGACCAAGATTTGAGGATTCTTGGTCATGTTTGACCATTTTTGGGACTTCGACAGGCTGTCAAAGGCAAAGCACAAGGTGAAGCAAAGATCCTAGGATCTTGGGCCCTTTTTGGGATTTGGGATTATGTAATGGGTATGGGGATGTGATCCCATGGGTTTACCTATTTTTAGGCCTATTTTGTAATGTATAAATAAGTAGTTAGGCGATGTAATAAAGAGGAGAAGAAGGTGATCTAGATGAAGGTATTAAGTGATAGAGTTGGATATATGTGATCAATAAGTGTAAGTCTTTGTGTTTACTGTGTGCTAAGAACTTACAGAGCTAAGTGCAAGTGATTGTAAGAAGGCTCCATGCTTAGACCGAGCTCGGGGAAGGAGGATCTAGCGAGGTGCGTTGATCTCTTGTCCTATACAGAGTAGGGTTTTTGTGTCTTTGTGCATGTAACTGATTGAAGAAGCTAATAAAGAAGATAAAGAGTTGGTGGATGTAGCCCCAGGGTGGGGGTGAACCACATACATGTTGTGTTGCTCTGCTTTGTGCAATGTATTGATGTGTTTATATGTTAACTTGCTTAGTGCTTAGATATAGATGAATGATAGGTAGATTTGTTGTTGCTTTGTGCTTAATGGCAAGAGTAAATGTTGGATCTGACTTGTGTGAATGTGCTTAGTGCTTGAATCTGCTAGATCTAATTTGTTTTGTCATGCTAAGTGTTGCTAGATGCTAGATCTGGTTGAATACTATGATGTTCTGTAATTAGGGTTTAACTGAGTTGTAACTAAAGACTGGTTATTGATGAATGTTAATTGTTAAGTGCTTTGTTAAGTGTTAGAATCACAGATTTGTGTCCCAGCTAAGGTTGCAGACACTAGAGTACTGCAACCACCCCTGGCTCTACCTCGGGTGAGACTTCATCTGCTTTGCAGGTGTTGTCAAAAGGGCCGGTAGTTAGGGTTTTGTTGGTGCGTTGTTGTAGCGTTGAACCCTGGGTCTACCCCTGTGCCAACAAATGGTTATGTGGTCAGGACCTGAAATTGTGATAGCTAGGAATTGAGGAAAAAGAAGCTTTGTGTGAAGATCTGACCTGAAATTGTGAAATCTATGTGCATAGATCTGTCGCTCTAGTGCGCAGTATTCTACTCGATCTGTGAATCTGTGTGCTAAGAAAAGAAGTTTGATCGAAAGAAAAGAGGTAATATCTGGGATCTTTATTCTCTGACAAAGGTGAAAGTGATACTAAAGAGGTAAGACCTGTAAGCTTTGTGCTCTGTAGAAGTAAGATGAGTGGAAATTTTTGTTTCTAAAAGTATGAATCTAGGTATGTTTGATAAGATTTGTCCTAGCTTGAAAACTAGGGCACTGATAGAAGAAAGAAGATTTGATATGAGTAGATCTCATAAGAATAGTGAAAGATATGGTATACCTATGCATAGAGGGAAAGTTTGGACTAACAAATGGATGCAAGACCCTAGAAATAATTTTTTGCAGGTTAGCCACCATGATCCTAGAGCATAGTACAAGAGAGGTTGAGGATCATTTAAGAGAAAGAGAGGAATAACCATTTGTTACAATTGCAAAAGACCAGGACATATGGCTAAGGAATGCCCTAGTAGAAGACCGTGTTGTCTCTGTTGCAAATCTATGGACCATGAAGTTTTGGATTGCCCTAGAATGATTTCTAAGGTTGAAAGAATGAATACGAGCCAAGAAAACCCTAAGGCAGATCCAGAAACGGAGATTATGAAAGAACCCCAGAAAGAATCAGAAAAAGTATTGCTACATATGAAAGAAACCCTGAATGACCACCGACATGTCATCTTATCAGAGATCTTCAAAGAAAAAGAGTGCATTGAAACCAGAATAGGAGACTTCGACATTGACTGTGTTCTGGATGAGGAAAAACAGGTGAATGTCATGACAAAAAGAACTTAGGAAGCTATAGGAAAGCCTGCTATAATTCCTTCATTAGGAGGAATAGGATTATTCAGAGGAAAATTGATAACCCTATGTGGAAGACTTACCCAGATACCTATGAGTGCTCATGGAACTTCGACAGAGGAGCAATTTGAAGTTGTTAAATTTATTGAGAATAGTGCTCCATTTTCTATGTTACTAGGAAAATCTTGGATTGAAAGAGATCGGGCCAGAAGGAAAGAAGAAGAATTCTTAGAACAAAATAAGCAAGAGTTGAAAGATTTCATGACTAGGAGGATCTCACACTTGATTGAAGAACAGGAGAATTGAGCAAAGCTATTTAAAACCAAAGACTTGGATGTCGAAGTGGGAAGAACACTAGAAGACCCACAGAAGATTGAAGTAGCTATTCCAAATACAGATGAAGTGTTACCCCTAGTTTCTAGGAAAGAATCTCACCAGCATGAAGTTACTATGCCAAAGGAAGATAAGAATCAGAATGGAAAAATGAATATCGAGATGAAGCTCACTGGAAAGAAGGCTAGAAAACTAAGTAAGAAGAGAGCTAAGATCAAAAAATTACAGAAGGTTCCAGAGGGAACTTCGCAGAAGGAAAATTTACAAAATTGGAACGTCGTCGGGATATCATAACAATGTCACATGGCACTTCGCCATGGTCAAGAAATATAGTTGTTGGGAACAGTATAATCATTTGATCGACAACCCAAATAGGTAGAAAGGAATTTATGGTCAGAAATTTCGCCACCAGAACGTTGGGAGATGCCGGAAGGTGCAACCTTCCCGGATAGTGAACCGTCTGATCTGCTTGCTGTGAAGTTCACCACACTTTGGTACTCAAGTGATATAAACAAACAGTGGCATTCGAACACTATTTTTCACACCTAATACCTTCAGTTGAAGAGAACCATCGAAGTTAAACCTCACATGACTCCGAACACCCTACAGAGGTTTCGACCCCTGATGAAGTTTTGTGCAGATTGGCACTTCATCTAGCTTACAGAGTGAGCCGATGAACATAAAGAGAAGCTTCATTCATACTATAAACTCATGAAAGAGGACCTTGAGGAGATCACTAAGGACTAGTCCGCAGACCTCCTTGTCCCCGCTGACCCTGCAGAGATGTTTGACTCTGATTTAGACAGCCTAGAGACCACACACAAAGAACAGCATACACCCGGACCCAGCAGAACGAAGAAGATTGAAGAAGTCCAAGACTTAATAAGTGCCTCAAGAAAGACTGCTTCAGTATCACCTGACCGAGGGGGTGATGACGAAGTAGAAGAGATAAATGGAAAAGGAGTTGAACAGAAGCAAGGCAAAGTAACACCGCCCAGAGACGAGGTTGATCCTCTAAAGAAGAGGAAGGTTTCACCCCTGAAACCTTCTTCCCAGAAGAAATTCAAAGCCATCGTGAGAAATATGAAGACCATGATTACTACTGATGATTTTGACTTCATCATAGCATCCCTGAACGACGCTTTGCTGGAAATTGTGGAGAAACAGGAAGCTAAGTAGGAGGAAATGTATGACAGAATTGATGTCGAACTTCGAGGGGTACAGCAGGCCCTCCAGTCCATCCGTGCAGTGTCCACTATGCCCCTTCCATCAGGAGAACCAGAGTTGGGAGATGAGCCATCCCAACTCCACCAACTAGCTGATGTGGTCGAAGCTCTCCTTCATCGCGCACAAGAAGAAACAGAAAAAGCCACCCAAACCTTGAAGCAAGTGTAAGGCATAATCGTAGAACAACGCAGAGTTGTAGAGCAAGAGAAGGTCGCTCTCCAAGAAAAGTTTGAAGAAGAGAAAGCACAGATGCAACAAGAAAAAGAACAGTTGCTCGCAGAGCAACTCAAAGTAAAAGAAGTAGTCAACAGAGTCCTCCACTCAGTGACAGGATCAAAACCACAAGAAAAAGATCGAGTCATGCATCAAGTAGAACAACTTGCAGAATCCATCCAGCAGCTACAACAACGAATAGCAGATTTAGAGCTCTGCGCCTTACCCGACACCTCGCAGGATGTAAGGGATCAAATGGAAGAAATTGCTTGAAGCATAGTTGAAAGAATAAAATTCATTTCCCTGGAATGCAAGAAACTGAGTGATCGCAGTGCCCAGACATATGAGTGACTCACTGAGAATCCATAATTGAAGGCACTGGAGTTGCGGCTACAGGAAGCGAAGTATCTAGTAGAGACAATACAAGCACAGTTGAAGCCATTGTCAGTTGTGGAAAGAATGAAGAGATCCCAAGAGCATCGCACTACCCAGTAACATGTCCACACTATTCAGAGCATAGTTATGGAAGTAACTCAGAGGCTCCAACCTATACAGGATGAGGATTACCAACTATTCACAGAGATCAAAGGCCAAGGACCGGAACTGGAGAAAGTCGTCACTATAGTGGAATAGCGCCTAGAAGGACCTGTCAACGAAGTCGTCATACAAGAGTTCATTGAACAAGAGTTCATGGAACAACAACAAGTAGAAGTAGCTAGAGCCAAGATTGAGGATTTTGAAAAAGACCTAATCAGATCAGAGTGACTCAAGACAAGTCACAGGTGAGTGTTGGGGGCTTGTTGGCCCTTGACCAAGATTTGAGGATTCTTTGTCATGTTTGACCAATTTTGGGACTTCGATAGGCTATTGAAGGCGGAGCGCAAGATGAAGCAGAGATCATGGGATCTCGGCCCCTTTTAGGGCCCTTTTTGGGATTTGGGATTATGTAATGGGTATGGGGATGTCGTCCCATGGGTTTACCCATGTTTAGGCCTATTTTTTAATGTATAAATAAGTAGCTAAATGATGTAAGAAAGAGGAGAAGAAGGTGATCTATATGAAGGTGCTAAGTGATAGATTTGGATCTATGTGATCAAGAATTGTAAGGTTTTGTGCTTACTGTGTCCTAAGAACTTGCAGAGCTAAGTGCAAGTGATTGTAAGAAGGCTTCATGCTTAGACCAAGCTCAAGGAAGGAGGATATAGTGAGGTGCGTTGATCTCCTGTCCTATGCAGGGTAGGGTTTTTGTGGCTCTGTGCATGTAACTAATTGAAGAAGCTAATAAAAAAGACAAAGAGTTGGTGGACGTAGCCCCAGGGTGGGGGTGAACCATGTACATGTTGTGTTGCTTTGCTTTTTGCAATGTATTGATGTGTTTATATGTTAACGTGCTTAGTGCTCAGAGATAGATGAATGATAGGTAGATATGTTGTTGCTTTGTGCTTAATGGTAAGAGTAAATGATGGATCTGCCCTGTGTGAATGTGTTTAGTGCTTGAATCTTCTGGATCTGATCTATTTTTTCATGCTAACTGCTACTAGATGCTAGATTTGGTTGAATACTGCGATGTTCTATAATTAGGGTTTAACTGCGCTGTAACTAAAGACTGGTTATTGATGAATGTTAACTTTTGAGTTCTTTGTTAAGTGTTTGAATCACATATTTCTGTCCCAGCTAAGGTTGCAGACATTGGAGTACTGCAACCACCCTTGCCTCTACCTCGGGTGAGACTTCATATGCTTCGTAGGTGTTGTCAAAAGGGTCGGTAGTTAGGTTTTTGTTGGTGCGTTGTTGTAGCGTTGAACCTTGGGTCTGCCCCTGTGCCAACAAATGGTTTCATGGTCGGGACCTGAAACTGTGATTGTTGGGAATTGAGGAAAAAAAATCTTTGTGCAAAGATCTGACCTGAAATTGTGAAATCTCTATGCGTAGATCTGTCGCTCTAGTGCGCAGTAATCTACTCGATCTTTGAATCTCTTTGCTAAGAAAATAAGTTTGATCTTAATAAAAGAGGTAAGATCTGAGAGCTTTGTGACCTGACAAAGGTGAAAGTGAGACTAAAGAGGTAAGACCTGTAAGCTTTATGCTATGTAGAAGTAAGATAAGTGGAAATTTGTGTTTCTAAAAGTATGAATCTAGGTATGTTTGATAAGATTTGTCCTAGCTTGAAAACTAGGGCACTGATAGAAGAAAGAGGATTTGATATGAGTAGATCTGATAAGAATAGTGAAAGATATGTTATACCTATGCATAGAGAGAATTTTTGGACTAACAAATGGATGCAAGACCCTAGAAATAATTTGTTGCAGTTTAGCCACCATGATCCTAGCGTGTAGTACAGTTTAGAGAAAGAGAGGAATAACCCTTTGTTACAATTGCAGAAGACTGGGACATCTGGCTAAGGAATTCCCTGGTAGAAGACCTAGTTTCCTATGTTACAAAGCTATGGACCATGAAGTTTTGGATTTCCCTAGAATGATTACTAAGGTTGAAAGAATGAATACAAGGCAAGAAAACCCTAAGGCATATCCAGAAACTGAGATTATGGCAGAACCCTAGAAAGAATCAGAAAAAGTATTGGTACATATGAAAGAAACCCTGAATGACCACTGACATGTCATCTTATCAAAGATATTCAAATAAAAAGAGTACATTGAAACCAGAATAGAAGACTTCGACATTGACTGTGTTCTGGATGAGAAAACACAGGTGAATGTCATGACAAGAAGAACTTGGGAAGCTATAGGAAATCTTGCTATGATTCTTTCATTAGGAGGAATAGGATTATTCAGAGGAAAATTGATAACCCTATGTGGAAGACTTACCGAGATACCTATGAGTGCTCATGGAACTTCGACAAAGGAAGAATTTGAAGTTGTTAAATTTATTGAGAATAGCGCTCCATTTGCTATGTTACTAGGAAAATCTTGGATTGAAAGAGATCAGGCCATAAGGAAAGAAGAAGAAGTGTTAGAACAAAAGAAGTAAGAGTTGAAATATTTCATGAATAGGAGGATTGCACACTTGATTGAAGAATAGGAGAATAGAGCAAAGTTGTTTAAAATCATAGACTTGGATGTCGAAGTGGGAAGAACACTAGAAGACCCATAGAAGACCGAAGTAGCTATTCCAGATACAAATGAAGTATTACCCCTAGTTTCTAGGAAAGAATCTCACCAGCGTGAAGGTACCATGCCAAAGGAAGATAAGAATCAGAATGGAAAAAGGAATACCGAGACGAATCTCATTGGAAAGAAGGCTAGAAAACTAAGTAAGAAGAGAGCTAAGATCGAAAAATTACAGAAGGTTCCAGAGGGAACTTCGCAGAAGGAAAATTTGCAAAATTGGAACTTCGTCGAGATATCAAAACAAAGTCACATGGCACTTCGCCATGGCAAAGAAATATAGTCGTTGGGAACAATATAACTGTTCTGATATCCAAGTTGCCTAGCATAAGGCACATTATGCATTTCTTTCAAGATCTTAATTCTCAATTCCTCGAAATTAGGTACATAAATTATGTTTTTGTACAAGAGTGTTCCATCAGCTTCCAGTTTATAATATTTTACTTTTTATAGCATCTTACCTTGTTGTATCTTTGCCACCAATTCCATGTACTGCAAATCTTCATTTGCATATTCCGAAATTTTGTTTTTAATATCGGTTTGATACATGATAATGGTCGTAGCATGTAGTTCACGCACTCTTTTGCTGAGTGCATCAACCACTTTGTTCTCCTTCCCTTTGATATGCTTGATATCAAAGACATACTCACAAAGGAATTCCAACCATCTACTTTGCCTAGCATTCAAGGTTGGTTGATCAAACAAATAATTCAGACTGTTATGATCTGTCCTCAATTCAAACTTATTTCCCATGAGGTAATGTATCCATTTCTTTAGAGTGTGTACAATGGCCTCCAACTCCAAATCATGATTTGGATAGATCCTTTCATGCTCTTTCAATTTGCTGGACTCATAACATATTACAAATCCATTCTGGTTGAGGACTCCTCCCAGTCCTTCCTTACATGCATATGTGCAAACCACGAAATCCTCATTCGGATCTGCAATCTTCAGAATTGGAGAACTAGTTAAAAGTTGTTTCAATTCCTGGAAGCTCTTTTCACTTTCTTAAGTCCAATGAAATTTCACCCCTTTTCTTTGTAATGAGTGATTGGATGAGCAATTTTCGAAAACCCTGCAATGAATCTCTTGTAATATCCAACTAGAACCATAAAGCATCTGACTTCTGTCACATTCTTAGGTGTTGACCATTCCCTAATGGTTTCTATCTTCTCAGGATCCATGGCTATCCCATCCTTTGAAATGATATGTCCCAAATAATGGATCTTATTTTGATAAAATGAGCACTTTCTCAATTTGGCATACAATTGGTGCTCTCTTAGCACTTGCAACACCATCCTCAGATGATGTTCATTCTCTTCCTCTGACTTGGAATAGACCAGGATGTCATCCAAAAAGACTATGACAAACTTGTCTAGATATTCTCTGAATACACCATTCATTAGGCACATGAAAACAGCAGGTGCATTTGATAACCCAAATGGCACCACTGTGAATTCATAATGACCATACCTTGTTCTGAAGGTGTTCTTGTTGATGTCTTCATCCTTTATCTTTACCTGATGGTACCCTGACCTGAGATCTATTTTTGAAATTATCTTGGAATCCTTCAACTGATCATAAAGATCATCGATCCTTAGCAAAGGATACTTGTTATTTATAGTAAATTTATTCAACTGTCTGAAATCGATGCACAATCTCAATGTCCCATATTTCTTCTTCATGAACAAGACCGGGGCACCCCAAGGTGACACACTTGGGCATATATACCCCTTCTTCAGAAGTTCTTCAAGCTGCATTTGCAACTCCTTCAGCTCTGGTGTACTCATTCTTTAAGGATATTTTGACACTAGAGCCACTCCAGGCATCAATTTTATAGAGAAATCAATATCTCTCTTTGGGGGTAGTCCTGGTAAATCCTTGAATACATTTTCAAAATCTTCCAGGACTGCATGGTCTTCAATATTTGACACCTTATCCTTAGGTGCTTCCTCCATATGGGCTGCAAATATTTGATAGCCCTTCCTATAGCACTTTTTCAACTGCATTTTTGAGATTTCTCTGATAGTCACTACCCTTGGGATTCCTTGCACTTTCCTTGGGTTTCCTTCCTCATCCAGGAAAATCAATGCCTTGTTACAACAGTCTAAGATGGCATGGTATTGATCCAACCAATCCATCCCAATTAGACAGACATGGGAACCTAAAGGTAAGATGTTCAAATATGCCCTTCTGCACAGTCCATTCATGTCCATGAGACATGACTTAATCATTTCAGTAACTTTTCTTTTTTCTCATGTAGCCAGCTGCACTAACCAATATTTTCCATGCTTGTTTCTTGGAAAATGCAAACTTTCCACCATCTTGTGATCTATATAACTATGACTAGCCCCTGAATCAATTAAAATAGTAAAGGCATGGTTATTGATCATACCTTCAACTTCAATCATGTGTGATTGAAACTCAGCTTTCTTGTTTTCCAGGGCTGCATAGATCCTTGGTATTTTATTGCCCATGTCCTCCATTGTTTCTTCTTGTTGAACATTGTGTACAACTCTCATTTTTTCATTGGTGTGGGGGAAATATTTGTACCTATGATTTCCTTTACAACCCCAACATTCCATAGGTGGTTGTCTTGTCATTTTCCCACCTAATTCAGCCTTCCTGGGATCTCTAAAACCTGGTTTTCCTTGAGGGTTATTTCTAAAAAAGGATGGCTTAGCTCCCTTCTTCCTTTGATCCATATTGAATTTATTCTTGTCTTCCCAAGCTTTCCATAAAGTGGGCTTTTCTCTTTGTTTCTCATATAAGAAATTTTCTCTCCTTATAATTTCTTCCATAGTTTTAGGATCATCATATTGGATCTTTTCACTAATGGAAGATGGAAGTCCACTCAAATATATTTGGATTTTGACAGTCTCATCTTTGATGAAAGGAACATACTTCATCAATTCCAAAAACCTTTGTTCATATTCATCAATGGTCATGTTACCCACCTTGAGTTCAAAGAACTCTTTCATCTTTCTATCATAGTATCTCTTAGTCAAGTATTTCTTTTCGAAATACTTCTTGAATTCCTTCCTAGTAACATTTTTCTCTTTAATGTGCTTCACCTGCACAAGTTGATCCCACCACATGGATGTATTTGCATGAGAGGAGTAATTATGCAGTTGGAAATATTTCCTCATGCCAAGAAACTATGTCTCAGCATCTTCCTCCTTCTTGTGCTCTCCATCAAATGTAGGAGGTTTAATCTTGTTCATTTCACCCTTCAATTCATCCACTCCAGATCTCCTATTCTTTCCGGTAGGAGATGGTCTTGAAATATTGTGTGCCCTCCTCTTGGAGTGCCCTTATGAGTGATGATGGTGTCTACCAACACTCCTTGATTTTATCTTCTCATCAGGGGACCTGTGACTTCCTGATTTACTGGAGTCACTCCCATTATCCAATTTATTTTCTATCCTTTCCAGGCTCTGTATCAACTTTATGTTGAATTCTCCTTGTTGTTCCCTGGATTTCATGAGATTTTTGTTATCTGCTCAGTAAGTATGGACACCTTTCTGCAATCTTTCAATAATTTTCATGATGTTTCCTTCCTTATCTATCTCTTCTCCATGCCCATTGGAATTTGATCCCTTAACTCCCAAATGGACATCCATTCCTTCATCTTCCTTCTATGAACTGAAAGAATGTCGTGCCTCCTCCATTTCTCTGCACTCTGTGGCAATTTGGTTTGGTTCTGACAGTCGTTAACTCTACAAACACAATGTGCAGTCAACCGAAATTTTTCAGGCCACCAGTCCTTAAAAAATTCCATAGTATTCAAAAACCAATCTGATTCAAAGAAAATATTCAAATTCCATTTTTTGCAGTTCTCAATCAATCAAGAATCCCCGCAGATATTTTCTTTCTGAGCTCTGTTCTGTTCTACAATAATTTTTGGGCACTATTCCCTTTCTCTTAGCACCCAACCCATGAGACCATAGATTGTGGCCAAGTGTTAGGTCAATAGGCGCTTATTCGGGACTTCGGGCCTCCGACTTTGGAAGTTTTCAAATCACGTCACAACAAATCTCTCGGAGTTTCATATTGACGAACTTGCGAAGTAGGGTGGATCAACAGTCCACAACTACCCAGCATCCAACGACTGACACCCACTATGGAACTTCAAGCATCTGAGCTAGGGGAATTCGAAGCTTCGGAGCTTCAGAACTTCGAAGGATTTCACATCTGCACACCCCCAACCCCCCGAACCGTTAATCTTCGAACACTTCCATGTCACCTTTGGTAATGTCATTACCTCTCATCACCTCAGTGTTACAAAACTTTTGAAATTTCTTCCTTTCGTTCACTTATGAACCATTCTTATGGAGTGTCAAGTCTCTGGAATTCACAACTGGCGCCATGCATCCACTGGGACCCACTATTTCTATACTGAACTAAGATACTAAATAGTCACATCACTTAACGCATTTCAAATTGCAGGGGCATGCATCTGTGGTTTGGAGTAACCCACCTTTTGTCCTGCAATTTCTCTGATGCTGACACATAACCCCTCGATGATACCATGGTTTGGATTGTGGGACCGCCTTGGGGAATTAAATCCCGTGCAACTTGGGTCCCCGCAATTCCTCCTGGGCGTTGATATTGATGTATCATGATCAACGCCAGTGTGGGCCCACCGATCTTTAAGTATGTTATGCAACCTCAGGGCCCACATAGTACAACTACCAACATTCCAAGTGGGGGCACGTGGCAAGTATAGGAGAGATCCACGTCACCTCCAGGTGATGTCATCATGAATCACTACTTCGGCTCTTCGAGGCTTCGAAGCTTCGGGCTTCAGGAGTTCTCGCCTCTACACACACTAATTCTCCTAAACGTCGAAATCTCGAAAATCCAATCTGCTGACACGCATCCCTCTTGACGAACGGTCCGGATTAACTCCAGACTTTAGAGCTTCGAGGGATTTCTCCCTTCACCACTTTATTTGCCTCTTTTAACTTGGCTTGATCCAACTGTCGATCTCTTCTCCCCATATCTATGATGTAGATCCACTTCAGGGACTTTGGACTTGGGGCCTTCGACCTCTTTCGCTCTACAACCCATAACTTTGTCAAAGCCACGAAGTCCAAAGGACTTGGAGGTTAACTCTCATGCTCTTTTTTCCTAATCCGACGGGTGTGGTTTTACATACTGCTCAACCCCCTCAACTTCATAACACGGCCAAGGTAACCTCTTGGCACAATTTCTCTATGAAACCTTGGTTCTAATGACCACTTATCTAACCCAAGCTCAGTGCTTGAACCTTGGCTCTGATACCAATTTATAACGTCCCCGGCCATCTACACTTATGTCGGGCAACGCTACCCAAATACCTTATCTTCTTCAAACTAACTCTGATACCAATTTGTAACGTTCCCAACCACCAACAGGTCGAGCAACGTCACTACAGGAACATACATATATATAACATGCATTTCTAATGAATTTAAAACAAATCACACAGAATTACTGCTACCATACAAACTCCTGTGGAATTGACAGTAATTCATACATGCAACAGAACACATGATAACATTGCAAGAATCACAGACGTACATAATTAAGCATATAAATGATACTTATCTTTTAACTGGAGAAAAACCACCAACCGTGTGCATACCTTCCATGAACCTCCCAACCTTAGACCATACTTCTCATCACTCTCAGCAGTGGGCCACCCCCGAGATGGGACTAAACTTCACTAGGCAAGGGATTCCTAGGCTAAGCAAGGTCAATAGGAAAGTCACACAATTTAAGAGGAATGATTCTCTCTTAGGAGCCACTTACACCCATTTCTCAAATACTCTCATTCCCCACATGCATTTTCCACCCCAGGAGTATACACCTTCACTGTCACACAGTCCATCAACTGCTCCACCTCCCTTCTGGGGCTTCAGCAACAGGCCGGACCAGAATTTTCAACCTACTTCTTCAATCCACAACAACCTCTCTCACCTGGAGAGAGAGTTGCTCACAAGCCTGACAACCTGCCTCTTCAAACATGGGCTTGACAACCTGCCTCTTCAAACCACAATAGCTAAGTAGGGTAAGGTAATGTGTTACACATTATTTTGGTCACCCTAGTGATCCATTGACAACATGTGTTCATGGTCCCATGAAAAGGTAAAAAGAGTCGTTCTCCATGAGGAAAGTGATTGGCTTTCTCTTCTCAAAAACCCTATTAAGGAAGGTCATCACAGGATACACTATACATAGGGTGTGACGATGCCTGATCGTCACCCCCTACTCTAAAGCTAGGTTGTGACGTCATTGCAGGCTGCACTATACCTAGGGTGTGATGATGTCGAAAGCTAAGGAAAAGTCAAACTTCACGAAAGTTCTAGAAGGAGATCTTCTAGAAGATGAGGTGGCTTCCGAACGGTTTGGATCTTACTCGCTTCTCTAATTTGTTGGGATCATCCTAATCTCCTCGCCCATCTCTCTTTCACACTATATAAAGAAGGACCTCTCTTGGAAAAGGCTAAGCATAAAATGGCTAAGATTGAATAGGCTAGGAATTGTATGGAGAACTCTGCATTAGATCATGCTTGAGAGCCTCATTTCAGTTCATCAATTTATTGTGGATATTCTTCATTCAAGGTTGGAGCAAAGGTGTGTAACATCCACTTTCATTTAATATGATACAGCAATATGTTTCTTTCCCATAAAACTAGTCTTGTTTTATTGTATGATTCCTTGATCACATGCATAASTTCTTGTTGAGTACATTGTGTTGCTTTCACTTTGGTTGGTTTGTGTTCCCTTGCAGATTAAATATCACAAGAGCATTAAAGTGGATCTAGGATGAAAATAGAAAGAGGAAACAACATTTAAAAGGTATGTTATCTATATCTTGTTAATTAGTAAACTCAATTATTATAACTTAGGGAAAGTTTCATGTTTTGATCTGTTTTGTTCTGTTTTGTTCTAGTTTCCAGTGGGATCTAGGGAGATCTGTTTATGTCTACATTTACTGATTAATCCTATAACACAAGGGACGGCTCAGTAAATTAAAGAGGTGCACAATGGCCATGGGTTCAGCAATGGTGGAATTGGCTGGTTGTGTGCTTACTCAGTGCGTGAGTGAACTCGTGAGGAGAGATGGGGCAGACAGGTCTAGCATAGCGAAGATGGTGAGAGCGTGAGAGATAAAAATCCTTGTGTGTGAACCTCCTTGTGTGTGTGAGTGAGTGAGTGCCTTTGTCCTCAAAAACAATAATTTCCCCCATAATATTGCATGTGCCTGAGCCAACACCTGTCGCTCATGAAGCACGTTCATTTCCCTTTGGAAGTCACCTGTCCTCCCCAAGGAACTTAGGATAAACATATCCTTCCAAATATATTTTGGAAAAATAATAAATTATTATTCTCTTGGACTTAAGCCCTTAGGATCAGCCCCTCTTTCCAACCTCTCAATCCCCTCTCCCTTACCTAGCCTAGTGGATATTAGTCCCAAATTCTCTTTTATCATGGTCGGTCTACACGCAATGATGTTTTTATATTAATGATATGAATATTTACATGTACAAAACGGACTCCTGGCCTTTAACACCTAGGCTCTTTGGCCTACTAACACATGATCCTACCATCTTATAATTGCTCAACTCACCAGCCTACAAAACACATTTACAATTTATAATACACTGGGGCTCGTCCTAGGGGTATTACAATTCTAAAATTGGGGTATTAAAATGAAACATGTTTATAAAGTGATAAAAGAACTCATCATTACTGTAAACAAAATCATGAAATCAACCCTTAAATTCTTACTTTTTAAATCTTAGTTTATCACTCCAAGAACAAGGTAATACATAATTCCATGAAAAATCACACTATACTTTAAAAATTCAACATCACATTTTAATAATTTTTTTTACTTTTAATCAAAAAAAGTAAATATAAGTTACATTGAATGAAACATAAATTATTATTTTTAAGTGTTGTTATACTGTCCATATTCAAAACATATGAGCTAAGAAATTTTATTATATTCTCCATAATCAAAACATATAATTCATAAAACATAAAAATGATTTGTAACTTCATGTAAGATCATATGTAAGTTCAATGCTCATTTCTAGTTACCATACAAACATCATATGGAACAAAAATACATAAAATGTTTCATACACTTATTCAGATTGACTCATGGATTATGAAATACCATCAAAGTCTACATTGTCTTCAGATGAATGATTTGATTCAGATGTAGATGATCCATACTCTTCTCTATTGTCTATGAATGCACCATATGAGTCCACATGAATGCCCAACATTTCAGATGTCAAAATCCTTTTAGACCTATGACTAGGTTCAACAGACTCCTATCTTGCATTTATTTCTTGTTTCAACAACCTCTTGATAATCTTTGTTGTCTTGGAGCGAATATTTCCTCTCTTTGTCAAATTGAACTCATAAACAAGTATGTCAACATCATCTAAATTTAATTGTTCAATGTGACAACAAGTTGTGTTTTGACCCTTTTTTTTTCTCTTTCTATTGACATGTTTTTCAACCACCATCTATGGCTTGTACAGACCATTGAATGGGTGTGTACCTGTTGCATACCAATGCACTTCAATTGCAATAAAATATTCATTTTCTTTCTCAATGTTTATAACCTTTGTAATCCATAATGGATAACCATGTGGATCTTCAGTCGCTAAGACTACAATCATGCTACCCTCATTAATATCTTGTACTGAACTTCTAAAGGTCTTCCATGGCTTCACGTCGTGCATGTGAACTTCACGAACCAATATTGTTAGGTAGCTAGAGAAGTAGTTGGGGGGTGGGGGCGCAGAGGGCCCATAATGATAATAGTGGAGGCCTTTCAATGAAAGGTGGACTAGATCCACTATATTATTAAATAAGGCTCACTATGATAGTTAGATATAATAAATGGGTAGTTAGATATAATAAATGTAAGAGGACTTCTTAGAAGGTTCTACTTCAAGAAAATTCCTCCTCTAGAATGTACTTAGGTGATGGTAGCACTATATAAAGGGGTTCAAGCAATGTAATGAGATATGAAAATAATATTGTATTTGGAGATTAAGTTCATTAGGAGGAATCCCTCTCGAAGAGGCAAGTGAACAAGAGAGGATCCCTTCCATAATATGATCCATTGTATGGTGCTTCCCTACCTAAAGGGTTTGATATAATAAAGTGGTGGTTTTCTATATTGTTTCATATATCTTGTGTGGTGATTGTATTCATATATTTTTGGATCTATTGTGATATTTTGTATTCGGGTATTTGGAGCATAACAAGTGGTATCGGAGCACTTTCTTTGGCAGGAAGTGTGGGCAAATATTTATTTTTTTTGCAGATTTATTTTTTTGGAAAAAAAGAGGGTCGTGACATTACAAATGATTTTTGTATTTTGGTGCAAAATTTGAAAGAAATGGTTATATATATGATTTCCTCTCAGAAAAACACTCAATTTAAAAATTAAAAAAAATCATCTAAAACGGAGTCTGGGAAGTCAAGTTATTTGCATGTTAAAATCTGCAATTTTCAAGGTTTTTTTTTTCGCAGACAACCACATGATTTTTCTGATTTTTGTAGCATCTGAGGCTAAATTTTTCAAAAAAAATTGCATATATGAGTTCCTCTCCCAATTTCACCCAATTTAAAAAAACAAATTGTCCAAATCAGAGCTTTGGAAGTGAAGATATCGTTGATTTAAAATTGGATATTTTTTTTTTATTTTTCGTGACGGCGGCGGGACTGCAAAGTTCATAACTTTTCATAGGGTGCTCAGATTGTTACCAGATCAATGTCATTAAATAAATTATTTTAATAGATTTCTTTTGGTATATTTTATGTGATGTTTCCAATGATTATTTCCTCTCAAACCCTCAAATAAATTCTACAAATGACTTAAACATTCAAAGCCCAATTGTATGACACATTGTATGGCAAATTGCATGACCTTGCAGATGGCCTCAAGGATAGTTTTCGGTAGTATTGAAGATTCACTGGATAGCATGCAGGAGATATTTCTTATGGAGGACATCAGAGATGACTATAATCAAGAAATATATGCTTAGTATGATTTTGAGGCTGATTGTGATGATTGGTATATGGATAGTTCTCATTTCTGGGATGACAACCACTTCTAGATTTTATTTGATGACTCTACTCCACCTTCTGCAAAGCACATCAATGTGACACATCAAGAGCTAGTTATGATTACTAGTGTCCATCCTACATATTCTACAATGGTATTGTTCCTTCCAGATTCATCTTTGACCCTTTCTCACTATGTGGATGTATATTCTTATTTGGATCCACATGATATGTGTCAGTATTGGGAACATCATTTTCAGTTGGTTATTGGGTACCGATATCTTTCATGTGGAGTTCACATGAAAAATTGGACATGTGACCCTGGTTTACAATGGAGGTTGGACTACTTCAACATGGTGGCTTCCATTTCTCAATGGGGCCCTGGTTCTCTAGTCTACTTCAGCACTATGGTCCACACTTATCCATGGGAACGTGGTTCTCTAGTCTACTTCAACACTATGGTCCACACTTATCCATGGGATCCTGGTATATGGTTGTACATCAAGCGTTGAGGAAAAATCTTTCATAAGGGGGATGGAATTTTAGGAAGCTAGAGAGGTAGTGGGGGGGGGCAGAGGGTCCATAATGATAATAGTGGAGGCCATTCAATGTAAGGTAGAATAGGTCCACTATATTATTAAATAAGGCCCACTATGATAGATATAATAAATGGGTAGTTAGATATAACAAATGTAAGAGGACTTCTTAGAAGGTTCTACTTCAATAATATTCCTCCTCTAGAATGTTCTTAGGTGATGGTAGCACTATATAAAGGGGTTCAAGCAATGTAATGGGATATGAAAAGAGTATTGTATTTGGAGCTGAAGCTCATTAGGGGGAAGCCCCCTCGAAGAGGAAAGTGAACAAGAGAGGATCTCTTCCATAATAGGATCCATTGTATGGTGTTGTCGTACCTCAAGGATTTGAAATAATAAAGTGGTGGTTTTCTATATTGTTTCATATATCTTGTCTGGTGATTGTATTCAAATATCTTTGGATCTATTGTGATATTTTGTATTCAGGTCTTTGGAGCATAACAAATATACATTTCTCTTTCCTTTATTTGTGTAAACTCAATAGCACCTTGAGATTCTTTTTGTTCAACAATGTTTCTTTCTTCGGATTCACTTGGTATATTTTGTGGCCAATGAAATGGAGTCTTCAAAAATGTATCTTCATTTGTTGATCTTGAAATTATGTCACTTTGACTATTGAAAAAATACTCCCACCAAACAGAATCAGCAACATCAAAGTACTCATATGTATCTCTAATGGACTTTTTTATTTCTTCCAGGAATTTAGAATAATCTACATCTCTATTAGGCCTCCGTGCATTATGGATTTCAGCAACTAATTGTAAAAATATTAACTTTGATGCAAATATTGGATGATCTAGAATGAACTTGAAAAATGCTAAACATGATGAAGGCCCCCATTTTGCAGTAGTCGAATACTTCTTTCCCCATATAAGTGTTTTCCCATCAAATTTTTTGAAACAAAGTTGATGTTGGAAGCTAATATCATTAATTTGCTCAATACATTTTACTTCACGATGTGATCCCTGAATAAAGCCTTGCATGTCAACAGTTTCTTCTAATACATGAAAAACAAGCTCTAGAATGTATGATTTCTTAATACATTCAATCAATGATGGTATGCTTCCAACATTTTTCCTCTTCAATGTTACTGAAAAATGACTAAACATTTGATCAATATGATCATGAGAGTGTCCAACAAGAAGGAAACCAACTTTCACCTTTTGAAAGATTCTCAATTCAACAAGCATGCTTAGATATACAAACACAATTTGATTTTTATTTTCACGACTAGTGTTGTCCAACTGTAGATACAGAACTTGAGGAAGATTTTCAGACTAGTGTGTGAGCACATGATAAATTATGGTTATGGTCAAATTTACATCATTATGAATATTTGGAGTTGTGAAGTAAACTCTTGGACACATTTTTCCATTGAAAACCATACAACCAACCAAGTGAAACTAAATAAAAATTCTCTTCCTCTAAATTTTTTAGTGTACGGACAAAATGTAGTAGAAGTGTTTTCTTCTGGTCCATGCCATCAATTATCATACCTAAATATTTTTTTGGAGCATCATAGCACTTCTTCTAATGTGTGTACAACTTTTTCCTTTCACTTTATTATTGATTCTAATATTCTTGAAGTGCTTTGACTATGGAGTCTGCACATGACATAAAATGAAAATATTGATCATATATTTTCATAGTTGATAACTATCCAATTTAAAAAATAAAAGAAAATACTAAATGCATACCTCTTTTTGCCTCTTCAAATTGATCTCTTTTTTATTTAAGAGTACCACATATACTGCAAATCCCCATCATTGACTTCTTAGGAATATGGACATTGTTGAAATGTTTCTTTCATATTCTTGTAAAATATGCATATGTAATAAAATTACCATTTCCTTCAACACCTTCAGCATATCCTTTGTACAAGTTGTAGATTTCCCTCCTTAAGAAATTATCTGGAATATGTACTGTGTCTGGCATACACTCTTCATGTTTGGAAAATAAGTCACACATCCATGACAATGTAGTGTTTGTTAATGATACACTCTCTCGTCCATAATGTACCTTAGAATAAAATGAAGGATCTTTTTACAACCTTGTTTGGATTCTTGATAGACGAATATTACCAATCAAGTGAATTTTTTTGAAAGCCTTTCTGTAAAGTAAAATATTCACAATGTGATAATCATATCATATCTTGGTGGATATCATGCACCCCATCAAATATGAATTTTTCATGCTCTTATTCATTAACAAATATGTCTTCATTTTATTCAAGAGATACATGTAGTCCATTCTTCTCAAACAATTCTTTTGACAACATTCACTTGAAATCAATTCACTTATGGAAATTGATTTAGTGAGAAATTATTTCCTAGACCTTGTATGACTTGAATGATTTTGATTTATATAAAAAGGTCTAGTCCTGGTCCTAGACACAACGTTTATTTGCAATGTCTCCACTATTTCATCATCCTCACTAGAAGGATTTTCCTCATCACCAGAAGGAATATCAAGAAAAACATTGTCAAGAGACTCAACAAGTGAATGTCAATCACCTTGATTTGTTGCAGCTAAATGATTGAGAACGTGATCTTCATTCCTAGGTCCATCATTATCTTCATTAATAATCTTGTTGACGACAGGAATATCAAAATCACTAGAAAAATGATTACCATCATCACCAATGTCATTGGATCTTCCATGAAAATATTCACTTGAAGGAAAATCATCATCACCCATAAGACTATCAATGTCATTAAGATCCTCACTTGGAGAAAATTTTCCATCATCGTCATCGATACCTTGAAAATCCTCATTTGGAGGAAAATCATCATCAACATTGTGTCCACCATTGACATAATCATATTCACTGCTTTCAAAATCCCCACTTGAGGGAAATTCTTCATCATCCTGCTTAGTGCTTTGAAAATCTTCATCAGTATCTTGAAAATCCTCAATTGGAGGAAAATCATCATTATCAACATTGTTTCCTTTAAATTTCTCACTTGGGAAAGAGTCTCCACCAATGGCATAATCATATTCACTACTTTGAAAATCCCCACTTTAGGGGAATTTTTCATCATCCTCATTACTGGCTTGAAAATCCTCACTTGGAGGAAAATATTCATCATCCTCATCGATACCTTGAAAATCCTCACTTGGAGGAAAATCATCATCACCAACATTTCTTCCTTTAAATTCCCCACTCGGGAAATAATGTCCACCATTGACATAATCATCATCACTACTTTTTAAATTCCCACTTGGGGTGGATTCTTCATCATCCTCATTTGTTCTTTGGAAATCCTCACTTGGAGGAAAATCTTCATCAGTACCTTCAAAATCCTCACTTGGAGGAAAAAATTCATCAGTACCTTCAAAATCCTCACTTAGAGGAAAATCATCATCACCAACATCGTTTCCATTAAATTCCCCACTCGGGAAAGAGTTTCCACCATTGTCGTAATCATCTTCATTGTTTTTAAAATTTCCACTTGAGGGAAATTATTCATCATATTCATTGGTGCATTAGAAATCTTCATTAGTACCTTGAAAATCCTCTCTTGGAGGAAAATTGTCATCCCAATCATCTAAATGTTGATCATAATATCCACTTTGACCTACATTTTGATTATTTTCATTACTATTAAATTGTTGAATAGATTGATCACCATCATATTCCTTATTCCTCATCTTTATCATTGATGCCTTCAAATTCCTCTGATTTAGGACTTTCCTGAGGAACTTGTTTAATAACATTGCTTGCACTATGATCAAACTTCCGACTAGCTGAAAAATATGACCCCTCATTTGCATTACAAGCATTCCCATCGCATTTGCTAGTCCCAAAAAAAGAGGTATGCAAACAACTTGTTGATGCCTCAGAAATAAAATCTTATTTATCTGACGAAGCCATTATTTATCACTAACATAGAATGATACAAATTCTCACCCTCCCAATGACAATCTTGTAACTTGCAGAATGATCTTTTCCCTCTAAAATCCCCCCCCCAAAAAAAAATACCCCACAAAATTTCCCTCCAAAATTTCCCCCTCAAAATTTTCCCTCCAAAATTCCCCCCCAATTTTTTCCCTTAATTATTTTCCCTTCAAAATTAATAACAACTTTTACTCTTTTATTTCGTTATTTACTTGTTAATTACAATATTTTTCATGTTTGTTTAAATATCCCACATTCATTAAACATAGCAATGATCCATATAATTTTAGTTATATATGTAGACAGTTTGTTTAATTTTTATTTATCCCACATTCGTTATACTTGATGGAATATCCAGTAATACTGAGAAGGGGGGTGAATCAGTATTGCCTAAGTTTTCTTCTTAATTCCAAAAATATTAAGCACACACATTAATTATTCAATTAAGAAATATATGATGAACAACAAACCTTTATGAACACGAGATTTTATCTTGGAACCCAACAGGGAAAACCACCAACTATTTTCTCATTAATAAATTGTTCTTTTACAAAATTGTTTTCAAGCTACAATTTGATGGAGAGATTGTCCCAAAGTTTCTTCAGCTACGACTAAAGGGATGCTTCCACACCCCATTTACCAGCTACAATTTTAAGGAGGCTATGACCCCCTAATTTATCAGCTACCACTGAAAGGATGCTTCGACGCCCTATTTACCAGCTACATCTGGAAGGAGGATTTGACCCCCTGTTTAGTCAGCTACAATTGGCAAGGAAGAACCTACTCCCCTTGTTCACCAGCACCAACTGGTAGGAGGCTTTGACCCCCTTTTTAGTCATCTACAACTGACAAGGAAGCACCTACTCCCCTTGTTCACCAAAACCAACTGGTAGGAGGCTTCGACCCCCTGTTTAGTCAGCTACAACTGACAAGGAAGCACCTACTCCCCTTGTTCACCAACACCAACTGGTAGGAGGCTTCGACCCCCTGTTTAGTCAGCTACAATTGACAAGGAAGCACCTACTCCCCTTGCAGGCTCCAACCTGCCCTTGCACCACCCAACCACCCTTAGTTTCACAATGAAATTCAATCTCTTCTTCTCTTCATTAAATTTGATTCATGCATCCATTAACACAAGTCCTATCAGATTTGAATTTTTGAACTTCAACTTGTTTTCCCTTGTTCCACCGTTCCTCCCTTTATGCAGGTTATAACACTTATAACACTTTTTACTGTACTCTATTCAAGGTGTTCATAAACACACCTAGATATTATCAATTCTTCAAGTCTTCTTAGAATCATTGATTGTTGTACTTTGTACATGTCTGTTGCAACCTCTGCTTGTATGGTGTTATGGTTATCTGCAGTCAAACTTCATCTCTTTCTCTCTGGATTTTTTCATTTAATCTTCAATGAATTTGTTGCAGTCCAATAAATCCCTTCTATATCAAATACTGGATTGCATAACTCCTGCTATGTCTTCTTATGTTCTTGATCTTCAATAAGACATTGTCAGGCCCATTAAAACCAACAGTTCTTCTTCTTGAACTCTGTTTCTGTTTTGATCTTGTTATCTAAACTGCAAAGACACTTTCTTCTCACCATTGTTTCTCGTTTATATATTCTTCCAACTAGTGTGAGCTATGAAAAATTTTGTCCCTTTGTTTGGACCATCGCACCTCTTCATTTTAATATCAACAATAATCATTATTATTATTCAACCATTAATGTTAATTATTTTAACTTAGTGAGAGTTATTTTCGTAAATCGATCACAGGTATGGATCGATTTCCTTTTAACTCGATTCCATATCTCTGCAGATATTGTAGAAACCGAGTTCTGCTAGAGGCGCTTCCTTCAAACCATTTACATATGATCGTATGTGCAGGACCACGGGCTTATTAATTTAAGCGATGCTTCATATTTTGCCCTTTGTTTCTTTATTCTATATGACCTCAAGTGGTGACTAGAAGCTAGTCCAAGCAAGTTCTTGATCGCTTATTGATATCAACGGTCACATTTTAATCTCTCGATGAGATGGACGATTCTCATTTACTTTGGGAATTCGGGACTTCAACCTTCATGACTTCCAGCCTCTTTACAAATCTCCCGAAAAACATGCACATGTCTATAATATTCAACAATTGAGATTTCTCCTTAAGCATTCTTGATATCGAATGACTCATGTCCACTTCGGGACATCGGCCTTCAGGACTTTGGGACTTAGGGAATTTTTTGGTGGTGAAACTCCCGAAGTAAAAACTCCCAGAGTGGCGTAACTTGTTGATGTCACTTGTTGACGTAGAACTTCCTAAGTGGTTGCCACATGTCACCTAGATTTGTGGATTACGTATGCTTAAAGTACCTATGGGACATTGACACTTTTCATCAGCTGATTATGCCATGTGTCCTTGTTATCATGGTCTGTTAACGTAGATCTCTCGATGTGGCACATATTCTTCTCCTAGATCTAGCGGTTGTACTATATCCTGAAATATATCTTAGATCGACGACTGAGAGTGACTTCGGAACTTCGGCCTTCGAGTGATCTTACCTGTTCTCAACCCTTTTCTCCTAAAGTGGTCAACGTTGAAGTTGACCACTGCTACCTTGGCGCGCTTTGAACAAATTGGATGGTCCTCATTTACTTCGGGAATTCGTATCGAACGGTCTTCGTATTTACTTATCCTATCCTTCCACTTAACTTAATCCAGCGTTCGATGTGGATTGTGGAACCATAACTTGCGAGTGGTTTAATTAGTCACCCAAACTCTGTAATTGAAGTTGTGCGATTGTTGGTGGATCAAACACAATCACCGATATTTGAATCTATAAGATTTGACGGTCTAGACTAATTGCAGGATTGGAAATAACACACTGTTTAATTCTCCTTTCACTCTCCACAATCTATCCCTGTCGTTGATCTGGGGCTTGCGTATTCAACGACCCTGATTTAATCTTATCTTTGACTAGTCCTCCAACGATCCTTGAGCCCACCATCACCCATATGATTGATGTGCAATATATATATATATATATATATATATATATAAACTATATTTCCAATGAACGCCTGAGATCCTTTGTCATTAGTTCGACAAATATTGTTGCTTTGACCAAAAGGGAGGGGGCCTGACAGGTCGTCCTGGGCTCAAGGCTGGTGAGCTTCTCGAGGATTCCAAACACCTGGATCCCCCACCATACCCTTACACTACACGTCGACAAGCTATGGAAATTTTTTTGTACATAAACCCATATAAAAAAATTCACACTTCTAATGTGGGATAAATCCTGTTACATGAGACGATCAACACCGTCAATTTTGTGATCAAACGGTTGTTGAGGATTCTCACTTTTTCTTGTGCATAGATCAACTTCTTAGTATTTCCATCGATCATGTTTACCATCATAGTATACACCGTATGAGACTGCAGCACATCGTCCAAGTCATTCTTTGTTTCTGAATGCCATGACAGCACTGTGTTTTCCCTTCTGAGCTTCATGTGCATCATCTCTTCTGAGCTTCTGAACTTCATTCAATAACCCTCCTGAGCTTTAATCTCTACATACTATCATACTACATATATTTATTTGACATGAACTTTGCATATTATTATATTGTTTGACATCAATGACAACACATTAATGACACTCTGTCCAACAATACTAACAATAATTTATATCATCTGCGTTATATATACACAGTCTTGTTTTGTCTTTTTACATTGCGTGAAATCTTGAGCAATATTAGTTAAATAATTTGGAGCAAGCTACAAGGGAGAAACATCGGGAAGACATTCAAGGAGAATCTAGCATTTCAGAGGTTAGTTATTTTTCTTACCATTTACCAAAAAAACATTTATAAGATCATATTTGGATCACATAATAATTTTTCGTGTGAAAATTATTAAAAACCTAAATATTTTTAGATGTTTTCTAATTTTTTCTAAAAAAATCACAACTTTTTAAAAAAATTGAGACATTTTTCAAAGAAATTTTAACAAAAATCTTAATATTTTTTTAAAAAGAAGAAGAAAAAGACAAATTTAGGTATAGTTTTTTAGAAAAATTTACTCTTTTTATTGTTTTTTACTAAATTTCTTTTAGTTTTGACCCATGGTGGTTACTCGGAGGAATGTCTCTCCCACACAAGTTCATGATTTGGCCTATGGTGGTGCTCAGGATGATGTCCGGCATGACCCAAGCCCCCCAGGGTCCAAGCCCAGGTGCGCGCTCGGGGCTTGGCTGCAGGGGTCATCCCCATGACGACCAAGCCCTGGGCTTGCCTGTAGTGTTGGGGCGATGTCGGGCTGGGGCGATGCCTGAAATTTCCCCAGCCCATGGGACCGTGCCTTGGCTGCGAGGGGTTGGGGTGATGCCTAACATCGCCCCAGCTTGGCCAACCCTGCAGCGAAGCCCTAGGCATTCCTAAGGTTTGGCCGCAGCAGGGTAGCCCCTGCGGTTCGACCGTGATTTTTTTGCGAGGGGGCCCCCTATACTGTTACTTCGACGTGGGGGGGGGAAAGCCCCTGAGATTGGACCGTGACTTGGTCGCCGCGGGGGGGGGCATCCCCCGCGGCCAAGCCTTGGCTACTTCCATGGCTTCATCATAGGGATACCTAGAGCAATGCATGAAATTGCCTTAGCCCCATAATCCAAGGCTTTGTCCCGACATTGCCCTAATAACTTCATGGGTCAAAAAAAAATTATTTATTTTTAACTTAGTTCTTATATTCAATGTCTTTTTTTTTAATTTATTATAATGTAAAAGGCCTAGTTTATTTTCTATAGGAAAAATGGAAAGAAAGAGATTAACTATGAATACATCTGGATCACGACCTGCAATAATGACATCCAAAATTTCAATTGGAACCTCCATGAATGCTAAAAATGAATTGATCGCACAACACTGAGTTGTCAAGGGAAATGAAGAATGTTAGAGAGTGGAAATCTATGGAAGGTGAAAACAAACTGGAATATTCTTGGTTTGTTAAAGACAAGTAAGGAAACAATGGAGAACATCTATATTTGTATTGTGTCGAGTTAGAAAATGTGCAAGGAAATTATTAGGCACTTGGCTTGTTACAAGATATATGTTTGGTGCTAGCCACATATATTGTTTATGCACTTGTCAAACCAGGCAGGAATTATATCAAGATTAGATATTGTTTGAAATTGAGCAATTATAACAAGGATGAATGTTTTATAGAATTATGTGCATCCATCATTGATGACATTGAGAAAGAAAATGTAAGTTTTTTTATTTTTATTTTCGTATCATTTCTTATTTTCAGTATCATGTTAAATTTTTAATTTCATTTGACATGGAAATGTTATATTTTATTTTTACATGATTTTGTTGAACGACTTTTACATATGTTAGTGGGGATTTAATCTAAAAAGAATAATATCATGGATGTTGTCAACTCTTTTCATATTGAAAAGAAACAAGAAGGAAGGAAAAAGAAACAAAAAGTAACGAAGGTTGAAGCTGCAAGAGTAGACAGAGAAGAGCATGAAAGAAGAAAGAAAAAACTTTATTCTAGAAATCCTAAAAGGGTTACATTTGAAAATGAGGAAACATCAAATGAATATTTTGTTGAGATTAGTCCCAATGAGGTTATCACTCTTTTCGCAAAAAGAATAAACATGATAAATGTAAAAGAGCGATGGTAGATAATGAGTCCATTCATATTGATTATGAATAAATCGTTGATTTATATGAAACTCATTTAAATCACAAGAGGAAGAAAGAAAATTTTGTTGATGATGTTCAAGAAGCCATCATTAGTTCTAAGTATTATAATGAATGTCCTAAAGGTAGCAGAGAAGTAATAACACCCGATGCTGGTCTAGAGGGTGGTATTATGAAAACAACAAAAAATGTCATTCGAAATAAATTGAGGACAGTGAACTTAGTTGATGATGGTCATACATTTCAGTTGAATGTGAAGTAACTTTATAAATCCACAGAAGGGAAAGAAAAATATCAAATTAGAAAACTGCATCACTTGCATATTCACAATTTAAAAGCATTGATTAGGTACAATCTATATGCACATGTGGTTGACTACTTAGTTCTTGTTTACCCAATGGAAGTTCCTAGGAGGAAATAATTTGATAGATCAAAAAATTTTGACTACAAATATTATATTATTGGAGGAAATCGTTCTACAGAGGCTAGAAGAGAATTGATGCAAGAATATCCCAATAATCCTCTTTTTGAGATAGTCAAATGCATAATTTATGTTGGTTTAAAATATTTAGAATCAAATTTATTGGCATGGGATCATAACACAGACAATGAGTACAAAATGTCTATGACTTTCATTCAAAGGGTGAGATTTATCCATAATGAGTTTTTTGAAATATGTCGTGGGGAGATATCAAATGTTGATGCCAAGCTTTAGAAGCAATGTTGTATGGAAATAGGCTTCCCACTTGATGATGAAAATGCAAAAGAAAGAAATCACAAAGGAAGTGGTGTATTTAGAGATGTGGATAGTTATTTTCAATTGGGATTTAAAACTGGACATGTATGAGCTTTGATAGATGAGATCTTCACCCTATGGAAAAATATTAGTATAAAATCTAGAGAGGTAAGAAGGCTAAACCATTAATATGTGGCACAAGTAAGACATGTTCTAAAATAAAAAATCTTCTAGATAATATGACTATAACACCTTGGAGAACAATACAAGGAGTGAAGGATGAGAAACTTATCATAGCTATATTATCATGTGTAAGGTCGGGTGAATTGTCAATGGAAGAAATGTGTGATGAATTTAAAAAGTTTGACGAGTTATTTTTGTTTATGTTAGGACAAGAAAATTGATTTGATCAATTTAACATATCAATGTTCTAAGTATTTTATTATATATATCATTATAACAAAACAAAACAAAATTATTCACAAGGTGTATATGAGAATACAAGAGGAAATGGTTAAGATGTTGAATGAAGAAAGTTGGGATGATGTTAAACTCAACTATCTAGATTCAAGCTCTACGACAGTATTGAAACAATTTTTTGTTGCATTCAAAAATGTATGTTGATTTATTACATTCATATTATCCATTTGTAATTTAGTTTATTTCTATTTTAATATTTATAGATATATAAATATATGTTTATTTGTTTCATTAAAGATGCCAAAGAAGAATGTAGATGGAGTACATGAAACCTTCAAAAGTTTTATTCAAAAATCCAAGTTTGAAAGAGAAATAAGGAGACGTGTTCAAACTATTGAACTTGATGACACCCTTGATCACTACATTTGGAATGGGCTCGACACTGTTCAGTATAAATTGATATTAGGTGATTGTGAACAACTTGCAAATATTGCTCCTAAAAAATAATACTCCCTAGTTATTGTGGATATCCCTTATAGTTATAATATCCAAAAAATTGGATATGATATTGAGTTTTATACTTACTAAGATTTCAATAAAGTGGTTATGGGATTTACGTGTTGGCATGTTTACAGGCAGAGTGTGTTTGTCATTGATGGAAAGAACAACAACGACGATGGCATCTTTAAAGGAAAGAACAGCAGAGAACCAAAGCTCGAGATACCAGAAGATGAGAAAGGCAGAATGTGCTAGGTTGGCACCAAAAGTATTTTGGGAAGATGCAGATGAGCAATCTTGAGAATCTCTGAAGAGATCAATGAGAGTTGCATGCAAAGTGAAAGTGTGCACTAGGGCTGAGTGTGCTTATCATGAGAGATAGCGTTCTAGGATGCGCAGACGAGATCCCATACATCAAGGCTCCTAAAAGGATCAAAGGTCGCAGAACCTTTGACACTTAGAAATTATTCCAAGTCGGGAGGATGCGTAAGCTCAGAAGGAGGAGCGACAGTGGTCGTTGAATCCAATCCCAAATACCCGATGGTCATCATATCAGAGCCCATACAAGAGGAGTGCGCAGAGGAGGATATTAGACCTCAGTCATTGGATCGGAGCATGAAGGACTAGCAACCGTTGGATCCAGAGGACACACAGCGAGAGATCATCATTTTGTTGACTAGAGAGCTGGAGAAGTCAAAGGTGAGAGTAGTAGGAACTCGCGATATGCAAAGTCATGAAATGATCTAGGTCATTGGATCACCGAGGATCTGGATCATTTATCTAATATGAAGTTTGAGTTCGTGAAGAGGAGATGTTGACCGTTGGATCGAGGACTAATCTGGGCCGTCAGATCTAGGAGAAGAACATGTGCCACGAGAGGAGATCCACGTTAGCAAGGAAAGTTGTAGACCACGTCAGCAAGGACCACGTCAGACAGGAAATCACAAAATCCCAAAATGTAGAAGGTGATCATGACCGTTGAGTCATGGGAAATCTCAGACCATTGATCTGAGGTGATTGAAGTTGGGAGTTCAGGAATCGGAAGAAGGGAGGTGCTCTAACCTCCGACATCGCGAGTTGTGAAGTCACGAAACGCTCAAATGCTTGGCCTGTGGTCATAGACATGGTCACATCGGTGAAGGAGCTAGCATGTTGCTAAGCTCCACCTTGGAGTTTCAGAAGTTGGGAGTTTTGAGGCAACTCACAGCGGGAAATCGCGAAACACAAAATCGTGATTTGATTGCAACCGTCGATCAAAGGGAAATATATTGATTGTTGATCCAATATGGAGTATTTCGAATATCATGAGTTGGGAAAATCTAGGTGACTCGCAGTTGATCACCCGAAACACGAAATCGTGAAACATCTGTTGATATGCGGCAGGTCACCGTCGTGATCACATGAAAGGAAGGGGCTTAGCCTGAAAATCCAGTGCCCACTGTGTAGTTTTTTCAGGAAAGGAAAAAATGCCAAAGGAATGAGCGCACTAAGGTTATCTCAATAACTACTAGAGACAGACTGATTGTAACTGCAGAAATCAACTGATTGCATCTACCAAAGAATTCGAAGAATCTCAGGGTGATCGCCAGAGGAGCCGAAGAGTCTCGAGGAAACTGCTATTGGAATGAAGACTGATCATTAAGATAATTGAAAAATGGAAAAGCATCAAAGACTATAACTGTAACAGAGAGGATAAGCTCGAATGTGACAAAGAATATGAAGATTCGTACTGCCAGAGAAGGTAGAGAATCTCAGGATAAGCCACTGATGACGAACAGACTCAGTATAATCGCCAAAGAAGACGATGAGTTGGATGAAGGATCTGGCAGAGGACTTGGCATTATAAATACACGCAGAATAGAGAAGAGAAGGTTGCTTGTGTGGAGAGTTATTCATGTGGGTAAAAGCAGGTTGTGTGCAACAGCTAAAATACACAAAAGAGGCATAGCGCATAGAAAAAAAAATGCATATATGAGAGAGGAAGAGGAAGTCGAGGTGCGCGTGAAGAGACAGAGCATAAGAACAGAAAGCGCAGCAGACGCGAGGAGAGAGACATTGATGCAGGTAGAGCAGAGCAGTGTAGCAGAACTGTGATGAGACTGGTAAGCCATAGATAAATGTTGTATCACTGTGATAAAGTTGTAGAAAGAAAAGATATATATTTCAGGGTGGTATGGAGGTGCTAGGGAGGATTGGTGTCCTTAGAGTTTTAAGTGGGTGCTTGAAAAAAGGGAGTTCGATCTTCCATATGGTTGCAGCCAGAAAAACCAGAGTGGTTGGGTGGTGCAAGGCAAAACTATTGTTCTCTATTATACAGGTTGGTACCTGTGTAACTGGATGTTGGTGCTTCCATCCAATTGGTGTTGGAACACTCAAGGAGTTGGTGCTTCCTTCTAGTGGGTTCTAGAGAAACCAGAGAGTTGGTGCTCTCGGAAAGTTGTTGCTTGTAAAACAGAGGTTGTAGCCTCAAGAGGATTTGGAGCGCATAAGAATGATAATGTAGAGAAAATAAAGATTACTTATCATATCAAGAAGAAGATGTTTTTCCCTTTATGGGTTTCCTTAGGAAATATATGTCTCTGTAGATTTCATGTGTGTGATTGATGTTGAATATTCTATTTCTTAAATGTCTACATTATTGTGATCGTCATTGAGTGTTCTATAAAGAGTTTAAAATCGGCATAATTGTTTAATCACAGTAACAACTGATTCAC
>JZKD02S2091843.1:361008-389700 GCA_000966675.3 Picea glauca | reverse complement strand
GTCTTCTTACATCCGCCTTATTCTATTTTATTGAAAGGTCTTATTAATATTGACCTTTATTACATCCGAATACATTGATCTACCTATGTGCGGGTTAGGACCTTAACATAATCAGTCACCAAGGAAGAATGAAAGAAAAAGTACCAGAACTGAATCTGTAGAACAAAGAAATCATCAGCATGGAAGAAATTGACCTACTCAAAGAAGACAATCATTTTCCAGGTACAAAGGACTTTTCTATGGATATTGTTTTTTCTGTTCTAACTTTGGTCACAAAGTTGTAAAATGTTCTTTAAGATTTAGATATGAGCAATCAAAACACTCAAGGAATATATATATGTCGTAACAAAGAATGAAACAGCCAAGTAACAAACAATCACAGACTGCAAATCATGTGATGGCTGGGAAAAGGACATAGGTTAAGCATAACAATCGTTATGATCCTTTATTCAATGAACCAAAATGTTACACCTACCATAATTATGGACATAAATCTGCAGATTGTTGCTTACGGAACTATGAATCAGATCTGAATCCCGCTGCTGAAAACATCAAGGTTTGGAAGAAGAAATAAAATGACCATTGTGGATTAGTGTTGTCAGCTCAAATACAAAAGAATCCTTGGTATATTGAAAGTGGATGCTCCAAACATATGACGAGAGACAAAAGTAAGTTTCTATCTCTAAGTGAAATCAAATCAAGAAATGTAACCTTTGGAAATGATGCTCCTGGTAAAATCAAGGGTAAAGGGATGGTGAGTTTGAGTAATAGTAAAGGAAAATCTCGGGATGTTCTGCTTGTAGATGGGTTGAAACATAATTTTATCAGTGTAATTCAAATGTGTGACAGAGGATATGAAGTGGTGTTCACTTCCAAGGATTGCAAGATAAAGTCTATAAACTCAGAACAAGTGGTGGCTAAAGGCATAAGGACGAATAATAATGTATATGTGTTGAAAGAAGATAGAGAATAATTTCATCTAATAAAACATGATCAAAGTTGGTCATGGCATAGGAGACTTGGACATCTAAACTTTGATCACTTAATCAAGCTCAAAAATCTAGAGGCAGTAAAAGATCTTCCAAGAATATCAAAACCACAAAGTTCTGTGTGTAAACCTTTCCAAGTAGGAAATCTAACCAGGATACAGTTTAAATCCAAGAGCTCTACTTCAAAAGAGAAACCACTCCAATTAGTTCATATGGATTTATGTGGACCATCAAGATAGGAAGGCACGGGGAAGGAAAGCTACTTTATGTTGATCATTGACAATTACTCCAGACTTACTTGGGTTGTTTTTCCCAAAGAAAAAGCTGAAGCATTTGAGAAATTTAAAATATTTAAGGCTTTAACTCAAAATCAAATAGGCAAGAGGTTAAAGGAAGTAAGATCAGACAGAGGAGGAGAATTTATGTCAAGTGATTTTAAAGAATTATGTGATAAACATGGGATCAAGAGAGAATACACAATCTCAGGAAGTCCACAGCAAAATGGAGTAGTTGAGAGGCAAAACATAACAGTGCATCAAATGGCCAGGTCAATGATGAATGAGAAGAACATTGGTCAAACCTACTGGGTAGAAGAAATACACACATCATTCCATGTTCTTAACAAATCCCACCTCAGACCACACAGTGACAAGACACCTTATGAATTGTGGTATGGAAGACCTGCTTCAATCAAACATTTCAAAGTCTTTGGGAGTAAGTGCTACATAAAGAATAATAATGAGAACCTTGGAAAGAATGATTATAGGGCTGATGAAGGCATATTCTTAGGGTATGCTACAAATAGTAAAGGATACAGATGCTATAATAAGAGGCTGCATAAATTGATTGATTGTATTGACATAAAAGTTGATGAAGGAGTCCCAATAAGAGAGGTGAGAAATATTGAATCAACAACAGAGGATATAGGTGAAGTTGAAGCTGAATAGGTCCAAGAATCAGAACAAGAAGACTCTGAGTCAGATGAAGATGCAAATACTCAGGCAAACTCAAATCAACAGACAAGATCAAATTCTTCCTCCAAAACTACTCAAAAGAGTCATCCTGCAAGTCAGATAATTGGTGAGAAAGGAAAAGGTGTACAAACCAAGAGAAGGATAATCAAAAACATCGAGCAATCATATATATCCTTCATATCCATGGTGGAACCCAAGGAATTAAATGTAGCCAGTGAAGATGAAAATTGGTTAAAATCAATGAATGAGGAACTAGATCAGATTGAGAAGAATAATACTTGGGAGCTTGATCCTAGACATGAAGATAAGAATATAATTGGCTCCAAATGGGTGTTTAAGAATAAAATAAATGAACAAGGACAAATTGTTAAGAATGAAGCCATATTGGTCTGTAAGGGGTATGCACAAGTTGAAGGACAAGATTTTGATGAAAATTTTGCACCAGTGGCAAGATTGATAGCCATCAAAATGGTTCTAGCCTATGCATGTCATAAGAACTTTAAAATATATCAGATGGATGTTAAGTCATCTTTTCTTAATGGAGACCTAGAAGAAGAAGTATACATGGAGAAACCTGAAGGATTTTCACTAACTGATAATCCCAACTATGTATGTAAGTTGAAAAAGGCGTTATATGGACTAAAACAGGCACCACGAGCCTGGTATCATAGACTAGACAAATTCCTATAGGACAAAGGGTTCAAGAAAGGTACTATTGACAGTAACCTATATATAAAATCTGAAGGTGATGATTTATTAGTTGTTGTGGTTTATATAGATGACATTATCTTTGGATGCACTAATGATCTTTCAATTCAGTGGTTTACTAATTCAATGCAGACTGAGTTTGAAATGTCCATGATAGGAGAACTGTCATATTTTCTTGGCTTACGAATCAATCAGAGTTCTGTAGGGATATTTATCTCTCAAAAAAAGTATTTGAAAGAGATTTTAAAGAGGTTTCAGATGGAAGATTCATCTCCTTCTAGTACACCTATGGTGGTTGGTTGCAAGCTCATTAAAGATGATATTTCACCTGATGTTGATCAAAGACCATATCGATCAATGATAGACAGTCTTATGTACATCACAACATCACGTCCTGATATAATGCAGGTTGTTGGAATGGTAGGTCGTTATCAGGTTTCTCCAAAACAAATTCATTTAGCAGTTGTCAAGAGGATATTCAAATATTTGAAGGGTACAATGACTTATGGTCTTTGGTATCCTAGAAATCAGAACTTACAATTAACTTCATATTCAAATGTTGATTGAGAAAAATGTTTGGATGAGAGAAAGAGCACTAGTGGAGGTGCATTCTTCTTAGGTGATTCATTAGTAGCATGGTTGTAACATCCCCAACACCCAACAGGCTGGGAAATGGTACCAACACTGCCTTAACTTATCCTTTTTAGCTCTGATACCATAATGTAATGTTCCCGGGCTATCAACCTACTTGACGGGCAACGCTACTACGCGGAAACATTCTCATATTTATGTAGTATACATTTAAATGAAGTTAAATGGATTAACAGAGTAAACATGTAATTACTGCTAACATACAAAATTAATGGAATCAACAATAAACATCATCGCAATGGAATACATGATAATATTGTAAGCATCACAGACTTGCATTACATATAAATTAAGTACAACATTAATACTTATCTTTGAAACTATAGCAACTCCACCCAACCACATGCAGACCTTCCACAAACCTCCCAGCCTTAAACCTCACTTCTCATCACGCTCAACAGTGGATCACCCCCAAGTTGGGACTAAGCTCCACCCAAGGTAAGGGAATCCTATACTAGGCTAAGGTTACGAGAATACTGCACAAAACAATCGGAAGGATTCTCCCCAGGAGCCTTCTTACGCCCACTACTCACGGACTCTCATTCCCCACATGCATGTTCCACCCGGAAGTATACACCTTCACAAGAACATTCCATCGGTGCTTCACCTCCCCTCTGGGCCTTGGCAACAGGCTAGATCTGAAAGTCTCAGAGCTTCGTAGCTGGTGCTGGAATCTCTCTGGGAGAAAACCACTTTTGAGTAGACTCTATCTCACCTGAAGAGAGTCGCTCATGGGTCTGACAACCTATCTCTTCTACCATGGGCCTTACAACCCGCTTCTTCAACCAGTTTCAACCAAATTCCCGCAAGGGGAAGATAATCAGCAACCACAACTGGTCAATTCCACTCAGGAACACAGAAGGCGATGACTCAAAGACAGTTCATGGACGGGCTCGACTTTGCAAGAGTGAATCGGCTAGCTCATAGGATGCATAGATGACACAGCTCAATCCATAAGTTTTCCACTAGTTTTCAGAGTGCGTGACAAGGAATCCACACAGGGGTCGAACACAGACTCAACAGTTCAGATAGAGGGTGTATTGGTTTCCCCAGAAAACATCACAGGCTTTGGGTTTTAGAGCTGCGTGAGGCTTATTGAACTCGGACATAGAGATTTCTCGGTTCAGATAGACAGAAGGGTAGATTGGAGGGAGAACCCCCATCACGGCTCAAGTCTTGGGTTAAATTGAATGTGCCTGGGCCAACACATGTCACCCATGAGGCTACATGCGCTCCATCAGCATGCATTCCCTTTTTACACACGTTCCCCTTTCTAGGAACTTAGGATAAAGACATACATTTCACATAGCTTTTGGAATAATAATAAATTATTATTCCTAAGGACTTAGGCCCCTAAGATTAGTCCGTAGGCTCAACACTTAGCCTCTCTTTCCAACCTTTTAGCCCCTTTTCCCTTACCCACCTTGTGGAATCTTACTCCCCCATCACTCTTTCTTCGTGGTCGGTCTGCACATAACGATGTTTATTTTTTTATTAATGTTCTGCATATTTGCACGCAGAGCGCAAGTGTGCACCAGGGCCGAGGGAAACTGTTTCCAAAGCTCATGAGAGATAGCATTCTGAGACACACAGACGAGATCCCATACATCAAGGCTCGCAGAAGGATCAAAGGTCGCAGAACCTTTGACACTTAGAAATTCTTCCAAGTCGGGAGGATGCATAAGCTCAGGTGGAGGGGCGATAATGGTCGTTGGATCACCAATCTCGAATACCCGATGGTCATTATATCAGAGACCAGACAGGAGGAGCACGCAGAGGAGGAGATTAGAAATCAGGCATCAGATCAGAGCACAAAGGAATAGAAACCGTTGGATCCATAGGACACGTGGCGAGAGATCGGCATTTTACTAACTTGCGAGCTAGAGAAGTCAAAGGTGAGAGTTGTAGGAACTCACAATATGTGAAGTCTTGAAATGATCTGGGTCGTCAAATCACCGAGGATCTAGACCATTGATCTGATATGAAGTCTAAGTTTGCGAAGAGGAGATCTTGATCGTTGGATCGAGGACTAATCTGGGTCGTCAGATCCAAGAGAAGAACATGTGCCACAAGAGGAGATCCACATCAGCGAGGACCATGTCAGACAGGAACTTGTGAAATCCTAAAATGCAAAAGGTGATCATGACCGTTGAGTCACAGGGAATCTCATACCATTGATCTGAGGTGATTGAAGTCGGGTGTTCGGGAATCGGAAGAAGGGAGGTGCTCTAACCTCCAACATCGCAAGTTGTGAAATGCTCAAATGCTTGGCCCCTGGTCATAGCCATAGTCACATCGATGAAGGAGCTAGAATGTTGCTAGGCTCCACCTCAGAGTTTCGCGAGTTGGGAGTTTTGAGGTAACTCACAGCAGGAAATCGTGAAATGCGAAATCGTGATTTGATTGCAGTCGTCGATCAAAGGGAAAGATCTAGACCATTGATCCGATATGGAGTATTTTGAATATCGCGAGTTGGGAAAATCGAGGTGACTCGCAGTCAATCAGCCGAAACATGAAATTGTGAAACGTCTGTTGATAAGCGTCAGGTCACGATCGTGATCACATGAAAGGAAGGGGCTTAGCCTAAAAATCCAACGCCCACTATGTAGTTTTCTCAGGAAAGGTAAAAATGCCAAAGGGATGAACGCACTGAAGTTCTCTCAATAACTGCTAGAGACAGACTGATTGTAACTGCAGAAATCAACTGATTGCATCTACCAGAGAATTCAAAGAATCTCAGGGTGATCACCAGAGGAGCCGAAGAGTCTCGAGGCAACTACCAGTGGAATGAAGACTGGTCATAGAGACAATTGACAGATGGAAAAGCATCAAAGACTGTAACTGTAACAGAGAGGATAAGCTCAACTGTGACAGAGAAGACGAAGAGTCACACTGCCAGAGAAGGAAGAGAATCTCAGGATAAGCCATTGATGACGAACAGACTCAGTATAACCTCCAAATAAGACGATGAGTTGGATGAAGGATCTGGTAGAGGAATTGGCATTATAAATACACGCAAAAAAGAGAAGAGAAGGTTGCTTGTGTGGAGAGTTATTCATGTGGGTAAAAGCAGCTTGTGTGCAACAGCTGAAATACATAGAAGAGGTGTAGCACTTAGAACAAAAATGCATATTTGAGAGAGGAAGAGGAATCTGAGGTGCATGCGCAAAGACAAAGCAAAAGAACAGAAAGCACAGAAGAAACGAGGAGAGAGACACTGATGCAGGCAAAGCAGAGCAGTGTAGCAGAACAGTGATGAGACTGGTAAGCCATAGATAAATGTTGTATCACTGTGATACAGTTGTAGAAAGAAAATATATATATTTCAGGGTGGTATGGAGGTGCTAGGGAGGATTGGTGTCCTCAGAGTTTCAAGTGGGTGCTTGAACAAAGGGAGTTGGAGCTTCCATATGGTTGCAGCTAGAAAAACCAGGGTGGTTGGGTGGTGCAAGGGAGAACTATTGTTCTCTGTTATACAGGTTGGTGCCTATGTAACTGGAAGTTGGTGATTCCATCCAGATGGTGCTGGAACATTCAAGGAGTTGGTGCTTCCTTCTAGTGGGTTCTAGAGAAACCAGAGAGTTGGTGCTCTCAGCAAGTTGTTGCTTGTAAAACATAAGTTGCAACCACAAGAGGAGTTGGAGCTCATAAGAAGGATAATGTACAGAAAATAAAGATTACTTATCATATCAAGAAGAAGAGGTTTTTCCCTTTATGGGTTTCCTTGGGAAATATCTATCTCTGTAGATTTCATGTGTGTGATTGATGTTGAATATTCTATTGCTTACATGTCTGCATTATTGTGATCGTCATTCAGTGTTCTGTAAAGAGTTTAAAATGTGCATAATTGTTTAAGCACAGTAACAATTGATTCACTCCGCCACTCCCCCACCCCCCCCTCTCAGTTGTCCAACATTACGGAAGTCACAACATCACCATTTTGAATATTTCTGGTACTTCATTCAGACACACAATAAGGATTAGTACAATCAAACTTCAAGGGAAAAGAAAAGACAAGGATGCAGTTTATTTGGGAAGATGTTGAAAGTGTATGTTTAGCAATTAAGATTAGAAAACAATTTTATTAATTTTCTTGAGTTAATTGAATTTGCACTTGTTTATGTTATAGGAACAATCCTAATATTCAAATCTCCAATAGAGAACCATTTAAACGTCATTTTGAGAGTATACATCTTGCAACCTGGACAAAAGATGATTCTTATAATTCTATTATTGTCGATGTAAAGGATGGAGAGACTCTTAGTAGTTTATCAGTATACAATGTTGTGGTTAGAAAACTAACAAATGGGGGAAAAGATTTGAAAGGAAACATGGTTAACATTTATTAAAAACCACAAGCATTAATTAATTATCTTATAGATACATTTTCAAATGAAGGAGATTGGGTTTTGGATTTGTTCTCGGGTTCAGGTAAGAATTACGATCTAATATTTATGAAATCATACTTCAATCTTATATTATTTTTAATTTATGTCATTTTACAGTATTTAACTTCATTGTTTATTTTGTATTTGGTGATTAGGTACAACATTAGTGTGTTGCTTATATAAAGGAAGAAATTGCATAGTGATTGAAAGTGACCCAATGCAGTGTAGTTTTATTCAATAAAGAATTAATGGTATTCCAAATCTTCCGGATGAAATGCAAGAAGTTGGTTTGAGGAAAGGAGATTTTAGTAAATCAAAGGTGGAAAAAATATCAAAGGAACCTCAAGTACCATTAGAAGGAATGATTGGAAAGGATCAATTTGGAGAACTTGTGGATATCAAAGACCCAATGGAAGAACAAAATGAAACAATGGAAGCACAAAATGATGTTGAAGAAGATGATAGTGTGTCTATTAAGAATGATGAATTTGGGATATATGATATTGTTGATTAGTTTTAAGATTCTCTTGAAGACGATGCTCAATTTTACAAATTTTTGATGAGCTATAACTAGAATGTTTTGACTTTTAGATTTTAAAATAAGATGTATCTAATGTTGTTTTATGATAAATCTTTTTATTGTTTTCTTTTTCCTTTTATTTGTATGTGAATCAATATTCTATGGAAAATTTTATTAAATGTTGTTATTTTTTTACTTCAAATGTATAAAAATATGAAAAAAAATGTTTATTTTTTATAAAATTTTCACATTGTTTTTTTCAATTATGTAGATAAAAATGTTTTATTTGACATGTTATTTTAAACAAATAGGTACCAAAATGTATAGGTTTTTTTATTATATATGGTTGTAGAATGTATATTCTTTTGCTAAGTATTCAAAAATAGTGTTATTTAACTACAATTATTTTCTATGTATTGAAGTAAAGGTAAACAATATGTTAAAAATAAAGTTTTCCACTGTATTTTAAAAGTATGGAAAAATAAAAGAGACACAATTATATGAAAAATCTTAACTTCAAAAAAATAAATGGTAAAAAATATTTTTAAAATTGAAAGAAGCATGGAAAAATTACTAAAAATACCGGTTGAATAAAAAAAATGAAAAATTTGAAAATAGATCAAAAGCAAGCATCTAAAAATTTAAAATATAGAAAAATCACCTAAAAAAGAAGGAGGAATGCTAAATTATTGTTATAGATTAAATTTTAAAGTGGTCAATTAGATTGAATTTGTTTAAATAATTAAAAGAGAGTAATATTTTTTCTATTCATAATCAATTTTTACAAATAATATATATATTAAATTTTAATAAATATAATATTATGTAGACTTTGAACATTTAAAAATTCAAAATATATCATTTTATAATAAATATATTAAAAATTCAAAATACACCATTTTTGAAAATAACAAAACATGTTTAATATATTTTATAAAAATTAATTAATTAATTAATTAATGAAACCTTAAAATTTTAAAATCAATAAAACCAGAACTCACATGTTGAGACTTTGAAATCAATCCAAAGAATATTATATTGTCTATTATATATGATATTTTATAATAAATATATTAAAAATTCAAAATACACATTTTTTTAAATGACAAAACATGTTTCATATATTTTAATCAAATATATATTTTATAATAATTAATTAATTAATTAATTAAACTTTAAAGTTTTAAAGTCAATAAATCCATAACTCCCCTGTTGACACTTTGAAATCAATTCAAAGAATATTATATTGTCTATTATATATGATATTTTATAATAAATATATTAAAAATTCAAAATACACCATTTTTTAAAATGACAAAACATGTTTCATATATTTTAATAAATATATATTTTATAAAAATTAATTAATTAATTAATTAAACCTTAAAGTTTTAAAGTCAATAAATCCATAGCTCCCCTGTTGAGACTTTGAAATCAATCCAAAGAATATTATATTTTCTATTATATATGATATCATGCGCTCCGTAACAAACATTATTATAAAACCCTATTTTTGAACGATGATATCATGCGCTCCGTAACAAACATTATTATAAAACCCTATTTTTGAACGGTCGTGAATGGAAGTTGTATCAAGTGATAAGTGATAAGTGATTTACCGTCTTATTCTTTAAAATTATTTTTAGATAAATTGTAAAATATATAGTTAAGATAAGAATAAATTATCTATTTGTTTTGTCAAGTGTAAAGAAAAAAATAAGTATTGTTAAGATAAGATCAAATTTTCACTAGCTTCATAGTGAAACTGGGCGTTGATCAATTCCTAAAACGTCATGAGATGAAAGAGTGTGTCACCTTTGTGACACTAAGAAGGTTAAAAATAAAAATCACTTTCTCTTAGATTGTCCAACCTATACCCATATTAGATCTCATCAAACTACCAATTTTCCTAACTTCTTAACTCAACAAAAGTATGGTGATCTTGGAAAGCTTCTCTTAATGCTTTTCGAGCACAGAAACAAAATTCTAAAGAATCACAAGTAATCACTTACCCTCTTAAGGTCCGATAGACCAATTAGGTCTTAGTGGATGTTCATCATCATCGTCGTCGTCGTCGTCGTCGTCATCATCATCATCATCATCATCAAAAAAAACCATATTATAATATCATGCATTATGTTATATTGTTTGTTATGTATGACATTATGTTGTATTTTGACAAAGAATAATGGAAGTCATATTATGTTATGTATGACATTAAGTGCTCTTTTGACAAACAATAAAGAAAGTTGTATTACAAACAATAGTGGAAGTTGTATGAATAGGAGAAGAGAAATTTATAATTCATAATTTTATTTTGTTAAAATTATAATAAAGAAAAAACAATATTGTAATATTAAATATTAAGTTATAATAATAATAATAATAATTTAATTTTAAAATTATAGTTAATTATTAAATTAATTTATAAAAAAAATTGTTGTTTATGAGATATCAAATTGATATAGGAAACTTTTTTATTTGTAGAATAAGAAATTTTGTTGTTTATTATGTATAATATCATATGCTCCTCTTACAAATATTATTATACAATCCTATTTTACAAAATTATAATGGAAATTACATCAATAAGAAAAAATAATAGTTTTATTCTTTAAAATCATATTTAAAGAAATTGTAAAATATATAATTAAAAAAAAAAACAATATTATAATATCATGCATTTATGATATCATGTGCTCCTCTTACAAAACATTATTATACAACTCAATTTTTCAAGGAACCGTAATGAAAGTTGCATTAATAGGAGAGACGGATAGTTTTATTCTTTAAAGTCATCTTAAATAAATTAGAAAAATATATAGTAAAGAAAAGTCAAAGTATTCAGTTGCTTTTACTTTAGTTTTCGAAAATTTACGATTTGGGGTATTAATAATTATATGCATTATGCTGGGTATATATAAGTTATTTATTAATGATTTTGAAATATAAATTATTTATTAGGGATTTTTAAACAATGGTTTTTTTTAATATATTATTAAATTATAATATATATCATTTTTTATTTAAAAAAATATATATTTTGAATTATAAATTTATTTTTAAAAACTTAATGAAAATAATATTTATTTTTATTATATTTTTCATAATATTTCTTAACAAAATAAATCACTCATCTATATTAATATTAATATTAAAATAAAATAAATGATATCAATTTTTTTTTTTAAATAACTTAATTATAATCCCACTAAAGAATTCATATAATCATATAAAACCTAACATTATCAGAATGTTATCTAAGAAATAGTGGAAGTCGAGAGCTTGCGGATCCATCTAGCACCAACCAAGGTATCAAAGAGGCCCAGGAAAATCCAATGCCACACAATGAAGGCAAGGGACATATGTAAACCCAGGGCCATCTAAACCCAGTGCACTTTAGTTATGTTACTTGTATTTCTATGTTAAGATTGTTATTTGTCTTAAAGGGCCATAGTTTGATCATTTGTTTATGTTTTTTAATTATCTAGTGATCTGTATGAAAATTTTGAACACCTATAGAAATGAATGTATGAAAAAGCAAGCCTACAATGATAGGTAAGTAGTATGGTTTATGGCAATGCTAACAAGAAGGCTTTTATGTAGTCTGAATTTTGATCTTTTCCTTTTTCTTTTTTTTATCAATATAATAATATAAGTAAATTAGCCTTCAAAACATAGCATATACTTAGCATATACTCAATATACAATGACTTTATCACATCAAAATGTAACATTATTTAATTTGTAATCCATAAATATATCTTATGATTTATGGCAATGCTAACAAAAAGGCTTTTATGTAGTCTGAATTTTGATCTTCTTTTTTTTTTTATCAAGTAAATTAACCTTGAAAAAGCATAGCATATACTCAATATACAATGACTTTATCACATCAAAATTCACTATTTAATTTGTAATCCATAAATATATCTTATGCTTAACTTATTTTTGACTTATTTAAATACTAAATTATAGTCTTTATACTTACGAACTCCCTTACTATTTTAGCTATCCACATTGTTGATTTTCCAATCACAAATTTTAAATGATTTTCTCCTTTCTAAAATGTTAATACTATTTATCACACTTTCAAAGTGGATGAGAACCTTAATCTAAGTAATTTTCGAATTATTAAAATTGGTAACCTCAATATTATTTATCACACTTTCAAAGTGGATGAGAACCTTAATCTAAGTAATTTTCGAATTATTAAAATTGGTAACCTTCCACTTTATTGTGTTACATGAATACATTTCAAAATCTATAGAGATTAAGAGATTTTATACAAAGTTTTTAAATGGTTTTAAACAAAATTATGAAACTATAAATCACACCTTAACTCTTCAAATCGTGCCTTAACTTGTTTCCATGTAATTTCACTGAAACGAAATTTGTGGTAGAGGATTTAGATGAATTGAAAATTGAGCTAAACCCAGGGGCTAAGCCTATAAGGAAGCATCCATATCAAATGAATCCCCACTACATGGAGTAGTTCACGTAGGATATTGACAAGTTGTTGGTGATGTGATTGATATTTCTAGTCAAAGAGTTCAACTAGATCAATCCAATTGTGATACAAGTCAAGGAAACAAACAAAGACTATGTTTGTGTGGGCATTCACACACTCAATGAGGCCTACATCCATAACCCTTCTTGGCTTTGTTTAGTGATGAGATATTAGAAAAGGTGGCAAGGCCACATGAAACCTACTCCTTTACAAATGGATTCTACATATATCATTCAATCTAAATTTTTAAAGAAGAATATAGCAAGGTTAGCGATGTCAAGATGCCTACACTCTTCTCATGACTTGCTTTCAAAGCACTCTAGGTCAACATTTAGCACTACTTCAACATTCCTCCCAACTATAATCAACAAACCAACCAACCTCATTGGTGGTTAGTTAGAGTCTCTGGTGAAGGGTTTGATCTATATGATCAATAGGGGTATACATAGGTTTATAATTTATACAGATCATTGAGACTCATAAACTCACCCTCGCACTTTTCTCTAGTATTTAGAGCCACAGTTAATGTTTCATCGCCTCTCACCCTGACTATAGACAATACAAAAAATACGTTTTGAAAAATAAATTTGACACAAATTCGTTAGGATATTTAGACACTTAAGAGTTAGTTAAGATCAACTTGGTCTAATGTGTCTTTAGATAAAAGTGTGTTTTTTTAGTGTGTTTCTTTAGTGTGCATTTGTAGTTATGTAATCCAACGGTAACGATATGTTATCAACATAGAGTGATACGATAGCTCATATTCTCCTCAATATTAATAGCTATATTGATGCGTGGCTTAACACCCAATTGATCCATGGTCTTTATTCAAAGAGCATGAAGAGTCATTTTTTAATGATTGATTGTGAGAAACTCTTATGTGCAATTTTTTACTTTGCATTAATATATTACCTGAAGTGGCCACGGTGGCTGGGACCATGGATCGTTTCCCTCTTAGAGGGTTTTGACCACATAAAAATGTTGGTGTTGTGATATTTGATCTTGTTGTGTGAGTGGTTACTTAATTTATTCACCCTATGTGGAAATACCCTTTTTTGTCAAACATGGTATCAGAGCATGTTTGAAGACTCGTCCCTATTGTTGATCAAGATATTGGACATGTGTTGTTGCATTTTTGGGTTCGAATATTTATGTGCATTTCTCAATTGATCAGATTGTTCCATTTCTTCCGAAGCGTTGCTTTCGGCTGGAAACGATTTTTGTTTCACTCGAAAAGGTTTTTGTTTGCCCAAGATACAACCATTTTTGTCAAATCTAAAGCTATAAAGTCTGAATACGCCCTTTTAAATTATTGTTTATGCGTTAATGTTTCGATTTTATTATTTGTATCCCTGGTTTGCTAACCCTTCTAGTCTACGAATGCTCTTTGTTGTGCACTTTGTATGATCATGGAAAATCAAAAACATATTGGAAAGTGTTTTTTTTCCTATGTATGTTCTTTTCTCTTTGTTTTATGCAAGCTCAGCAAATCAAAAAAATAAAAGAGAAAAGTTGCATTTTTCAGGTAAGCTAACTGAGATCTAACCCCATTATTGTTGAGATTCGAAAAAAAAAAATCAAATTTCACTTGTTTTTGTGTGCAATTGTATTAAAGTTTTTTTGCAGGAAAAAACAAAGGGTTTTGGGGAAAGAACACACTTTGAGGCAAAAAAAACCTCCTCCTCCATCAAATTTGTTATATATTAAGTATTATCTCACTTGGTTGAAAGTTACTTAATTTATAAGAGGTCTTGAGTTCAAGTCATTCCTTTTTTTAAGTTATTTTTTGAAAAAAATCATCCATCACCATGCGTGCCAACTTCTACCTATCACTTGGCACTTTGGTTACATTTTATGCCTTCTTTGAAAAGGGCATAACTTTCACATTTGAAGTCCATTTTCAATGTTTGTTTTTTTTTGTTTTAAATCTCTATTTTCAAGAGCTTTCCATCTAGACAGTAAGTTTAAAATTTTGAATCCATATTACCTGCATATTTTAATATGGTTACTCCAAGTGATCTTTTGATTGCCAGTACCAACTATTTTTCATGGAAATCCCATATGGAGGATGTACTATGAAGTAACAAAAAATATTGAATTACCTTGGGAAAAGAACGATCCCTCGCAAATGCCAAAAAGAAATCCAAATAGGATAATAAAAATGACAAAACATGTGGATTAATTGGAATGTCCACCTCTTCTGATTTATGATTACATATTCAAGAAATTCATGACCCAAATGAAGCTTGGGATAATTTGAATAAGGTATTTGGTAAACACAATGTGATTCGAGTCCACCAACTTGAAAATCGGATTATGCCTTCAATTCCTAATGATTTCCTTTGCATTGAAGACTATTTATCTAAGTTCAATACATTTAGACTTTCATTTAAATAATGTAAAATAGACATGTAGGATCATCGATGTTTATATGTTATTCTCACTAAGCTTGGTATTGCATATTCTAAGTGTGTATCTACTGTTTATGCCACCAGAGAAGCTCTAGGGGTTTCATACACAAAACCCTCTCTTGATTCTTTTTGGGATTCTCTAATTAGAGAGAAAGATAAGCTCTTGCATCATAGAGTGATCAGTGCTACAGGTACAGCCAACAAAGAATTAGTGATCTAACATAAAGATAAAACCAAGCATACAAAGAAGAAACAATAATCAAAACAAGGGTTCCAAACCATCTTAGCCAGCTTCTACTCTCAATGGTGACAAAGGACCAAAATCAAAACATAAGAAGACTGGAAAGCATTGCAATTTTTGTGGCAAGATGGTCATCTAGAGTTTAAATGTTAAAAAGATGGAATCCTTAGAAGAAGTGATAAAGAAGCATAACATCAATCTTGATTCTTCTTCTTCTAACTCTTCTTCTCATGGACATGAACTTTCTGCTTCTGGTATCTCCTTCAATGCAACTTCTACTTCTTTTGATGAGTGTCTTATTGATTCTAGAGCATCTTATCATATGGCTAAGGATCGAACCATTTTTATGTTCTTAATTAATGTAATACCAAACAAATATTTGTTGGTGATTATAGATCTCTCAGTGTTGTAGGGTTTGGAACATTTCAAGTAGATAATGGTCACTTCAACGATGTCTTATGTGTTTTAAGTGTTTTACACAACCTTCTATTAGTATATCAGATCACTCGATGAAGTGAAGGTAAAAAAATAAACTTTTCACCTTATCAAGTTGTAATCAAGGATTTAAAATATCCTAAGCATGTCCTAGACACTATAACTGTTGATGATATTACCAAGTTGTGCAAATTTGACAACTTTGGGTCATCATCTTTTCCATCAGTTTCTATTGCTCATAACAATGACTTGAGAAAACTTCGACATGAGCGATTTGGTCATCTAAAACCAAGAATACAAATAAACAACTATGTAATCAAAATATGGTCACTCATATTCCTCTCGTTTCTTGCAAAGATGGTGTTTGTGTCAATTGTGTTCTCTGCAAACATCATTGGGACAGTTTTGACAAGTGTGCCTCTTGGCATGCCTCCACACCCTTGAAACTTGTTCATAGTGAATTGTGTGGTCCGCTTGTTTCTCCTTCTTTCTCTAGGTTCAAGTACTTCTTAACTTTTATTGATGACTTCTAAAAACGCACCTCGATTTATTTCTTATTTAAACTTAAAAGTGAATTTTTTGACATGTTTTTTGTCTACGAGGCCTTTGTAGAAAAATAATATGTACATCAACCATTGAGGTTAAGAACAGATAATGGAGGCAAATATGTTAACAACAAATTCACAATGTGTCACATTAAACAAGGCATTCAAATGCAACGTACTATTCCATATACACCACAACAAAATGGTGTTTCTAAGAGAAAGAATCACACATTAAAGGAAATGACAAATTGTATGATCCAATATAAAGGATTAATTCTTTATTATTGGGTGGAAGCCATTAATTGTGCAAATTACATAGTAAATCGAACTACCACAAAGGCTTTAAAAAATATAACACTGGAATAAGAATGGAGTAAAATTAAACCAAATGTAAGCCACTTCCATGTTTTTGGTAGTGAAGCATGGCCTCACATTCCTGATAAGAAAAGGAAAGCATTACAGCCTAAAAGTAAGAAGTGCACTTTTGTTGGATATTTTGAAGATGTCAAAGGTTACAAACGTCTTCAACCTCATTCATATCAAATAATTATTAGAAAAGATGTTAAATTTGATGAAAATATCTTGGCCTGCGAGCCTAATTCGACATTTGTGTCATCTTCAACCTACAAGCCATCTTCCATGTCTGTGTCATCTTATCTTCCCAAATTTTCATCCAGTGATCATATTCCAGTTTCTTCTTTAAATGATGAAAATGAGGATGAAAATCCACCTCCACCTTCTCACCTTCCTCTAAATGATTCCATTGAACATGAACCTACTCCAGTATCATCACTTCTTAGATGGGTATGTTCAACATGAGAAGGAGCTTGTGATGTTGTTGGTGATCCTACATATCAGTGTCGTGCACATTTACAATTCTACTAAGCCTCCTCTCTTTTGACTCAATTTCCATAGACTCGTGATCCAAACACATTTGAAAAAACTTCTAGCCATCCAGATTGGGACATAGCAATGAATGAAGAATATCATTCATTAATAGCAAAAAATACTTGGGATCTTGTACCTCTTCTAAAAGGAAAAAAACTTGTCTAATGTAAATCAATGTATCGAACTAAATATGCATCAGATGGAAGTGTTGAAAAACATAAGCTCTGGTTAATTTCCAAAGGATTCTCTCAAGTTGAAGGAATTGACCACAATGAAACCTTTTCCCCCATAACCAAAATTAATTCCATCTGCCTTATTCTAGCCCTTGTTGCCTCACATAGATGGGAGGTAGATCAAATGGATGTTAAATCCACCTTTTTGCATGGTGATCTACAAGAAGAAATCTACATGGAACAACTTCTTGGCAATTCTCAGAATGACTCCAACCTTGTTTGTCACCTTAAGAAATCATGTTATGGTCTTAAGTAAGCTCCTCGAGCTTGGTATGTTAAAATGGATAGCTTTCTTCTTGACACTGAATTTTGTAGATGTCATTATGATCCCAATGTCTATGCCAAGAAAGTAGGAATCCATCTCATAATATTTATTCTTTATGTTGATGACCTTATCCTCACTGGTAGTGACCCTACACATTTACACCATGTGAAATCTAGCCTTAAGAAGCAATTTGAAATGACAGACTCGGGTTATTTGCATTATTTTCTTGGCCTCCAAGTATTGCAAACCAAGGAAAGAATTTACCTTTCCCAGTCTAAGTATGCATGTAACGTTCTTCGTTGCTTTCACAAGGAAGATTGAAAACCAACCCCATCTCCCTTCCAATCTAGAGTCAAATTTGTTTCCACCTATACTACTCCCAAATTCGATGCCACTTTGTACCGTCAATTAGTTGGTGGCCTCTTATATTTGACTCATATATGTCCAAATATCTCTTTTTTTGTTGATCTTGTTGCCCGCATATGAAACACCCCATGAAAGTCATTGAAAAGAAACAAAAAGGATACTTCAGTATATCCAAGGTACAGTTTAGTTTGGGATACATCACAATTCAGTGGGGACTCATTTATTGGTTGGTTTCACTAATTTAGAATGGGTTGGTAACCCTGATGATTGAAAGTCTACTACGAGTTATGTTTTCATCCTTGGTTCTAAAGCTGTCACTTAAGATTGTAAAAAACAACAGGCTCTTGATCTTTCTTCAACAAAAGTAGAGTGTTGAGTAGTGTTAAATGCAAGTCAAGAAGCCTTGTGGTTTTGACAGATCCTTTCAAAGTTTGGATTCCTGTAGCAACATCCGACCCTTGCAGCTAGTTCATAGTGAATTGTGTGGTTCGTTTCTTTCTCCTTCTTTCTCTAGGTTCAAGTACTTCTTAACTTTCATTGATGACTTCTCCAAAGGCACTTGGATTTATTTCTTATTTAAACTTAAAAGTGAAGTTTTTGACATGTTTTTGGTCTACAAGGTCCTTGTAGAAAAACAATATGAACATAAACCACTGAGGTTAAGAATAGATAATGGAGGAAAATATGTCAACAACAAATTCACAATGTGTCACATTAAACAAGGCATTCAAATGCAACGTACTATTTCATATACACCAAAGAAAAATGGTGTTTCTAAGGGAAAGAATCGCACATTAAAGGAAACAACAAATTGTATGATCCAATATAAAGGATTAAGTCTCTATTATTGGGTGGAAGCAATTAATTGTGCAAATTACATAGTAAATCGCACTGCCACAAAGGATTTAAAAATATAACACTGGAATAAGAATGGAATAAAATTAAACCAAATGTAATCCACTTCCATGTGTTTGGTAGTGAAGCATGGCCTCACATTCCTTATGAGAAAAGGAAAGCATTACAACCTAAAAGTAAGATGTGCACTTTTGTTTGATATTTTGAAGATGTCAAAGGTTACACACTTCTTCAACCTCATTCCAATGAAATAATCACTAGAAGAGATGTCAAGTTTGATGAAATCTCTTGGCCTGCAAGCCTAATTCGACGTTTGTGTCATATTCAGCCTGCGAGCCATCTTCCATGTTTGTGCCATCTTTTCTTCCCAACTTTTTAACTAGTGATCATATTCTAGTTTTTTCTTTAAATGATGACAATGAGGATGAAAATCCACCTCCACCTACTCTCCTTCCTCTAAATGAGTCCATTGAACATGAACCTACTCCAGTACCATCCATTCTTAGATGAATCTAATCAACACGACAAGGAGATGGTGATCTTGTCGGTGATCCTACATATCAGAATCATGCACATTTATAGTTCTACTAAGCCTCCTATATTTTGACTCAATTTTCAGATACTCGTGATCCAAACACATTTGTAGAAACTTCTAGCCATCCAAATTGGGACATAGCAATGAATGAAGAATATCGTTCATTAATAGAAAACAATACTTGGGATCTTGTACCTCTTCTGAAAGGAATAAAACTTGTAAGATGTAAATCAATGTATTGAACTAAATATGCATCAGATGGAAGTGTTCAAAGACATAAGCTCTTGTTAATTTCCAAAGGATTCTCTTAATTTGAAGGAATTGACAACAATGAAACCTTTACCCCCATAACAAAAATTAATTCCATCTGCCTTATTCTAGCCCTTGTTGCCTCACATAGATGGGGGGTAGATCAAATGGATGTTAAATCCACCTTTTTGCATGGCGATCTGCAATAATAAATCTACATGGAACAACCTCTTGGCAATTCTCAAAATGACTCCAACCTTGTTTCTCACCTTAAGAAATATCGTTATAGTCTTAAGTAAGCTCCTCAGGCTTGGTATGTTAAAATGGATAACTTTCTTCTTGACAATGACTTTTCTAGATGTCATTATGATCCCAATGTTTATGCTAAGAAAGTAGGAATCCATCTCATAATATTTATTCTTTATGTTGATGACCTTATCCTCACTAGTAGTGACCCTATATAATAAAAAAATTCAATAAAATTTATATATGCTTCAAAACATGAAATTATGCTTAATGAAATATGATATAAGATATGGAATCCCAAATAAAAAAATGTAGGTGTGGTTTTTAATATGTTATAAACATAATTTTTATATAATATAATTTTATAAAAATATGCACGATTTGCATATAATACCTTATAATACTTATTCTTACTGTGACATATGGTTGGCCAAAATATTCGCGACTTGCATAAAATTAAAGTATAGCTAATTAATTGGGAAGCATCGTGTCCAGAAAATTGATTTGAAAACGATTTTCTTATTCCAACGAGCCTATTTAGTATCGATGTGTATTTAGTATTTGATGCAGGGCAACCAAACAAAATCTCTGATGTTTATTATTCACTGTAGATAGGTAGGGCTCTAAATCCTCCTATTTTTCTACGTCGAACGGGTTGTCTTCTCACAACCCAATATTTTCCTACGTCAAACGGGTTGTGTCTTCTGACAAGCTAATATTTTGTGATAGATAATGTCAATGTTCTAAGTTGACACGATAGGATTATCTGATCACACTAGTTGATGCCAGGAGTAGACTTCGAGCTACATGGGTTTGACACGACCATAAATGGTTGTTAGAATCTGCATACACTTGTATATATGTATTCATAGCTATGGTGGCTTTTTGGACTTCTGATGGCCCAAGGATGCCCTAGCTTAGGCTTCTCTAACATGACTATGGTGGCTTTTTGGACTTCTGATGGCCCAAGGATACCCTAGCTTGGGCTTCTATGACATGAAAGACATTATTTTCAGCAAAAATGTTGCAGACTTCAAAATATGAAGACATTGACAAAGGCAGGGGCCACGAAGAAAGCGGGTTTCCCTGGGGTAGAGGCAGATTCTCTATTGGTAATGATTTCATAAGTATAGGAAGAAGCCAAGCATGCATCTAGCCAAGAAAAACCTACTTATCCAAATATCATTTTGGCCTTTTTCTCTCCTTGGTACCCACTCTTTAGACACTCCGAGAAGAGATTCATTGGTTGATTCTCTAATAAAAAGAATGGATATGCTATTCTAAGGGGTGGAATTGGTGATGTTATCCCCTATCCCAGGGATAACTAAGGAGATCATGTCTTGAGGCCCACAAGTCCTAGACATGGAGTGTCGAGAACCAAATAACTTGAGCATGGCCCCGGAGAGCCCATCTTTTCTTCAGTGCATCTCATCTATCAGCGACAGCAGCATCCATCCCACCAGCATGGTCCTAAAGTAGCAGTAAGTCTTGCTCCATGAGGTAATGAGTCTGGGTATCATGGCATGTGTCACTCTAATTATTGAAGCACTTAATTATGTTCCATTGAATTCTCATTCATTTCATAACGTTTGCTTGGAAATTATTCTCTTTAACTTGTTCATACCTGGGAGGGTGACATGATGCCCTAGTAAGTTGATCTCCCTTTAGGATGGGTTGCCACTAGGTGGGTCTGTGAAAGTTCATCGTCCATTCCCTCCATACTTACCATTTTCCATCCTTACTCCTCTCATTTCTCCCCACCTTGGTTCGGGTATTGGGTTTGCCACACTAGGAAGGGTTGTACCTTGCCTTGTGGGAAGAAGGGGCTAAAGGCCCAAAGGGTAAAAGTAGCTGGCAAGAGTTAAAATCCAAAATGAAACCTTTGAGATGCTTCACCCAGTGATTCCCGAGAAAGCAGTAAATTTTTTCTCAGTAAGAAAAAGGAACCCATAAGATAAATCAAAACTCAAGGTACTAGTTGGTGGATGGGAGGTCTCATCATGAGCTGGCGTATTAGGACCATGGGCATGTAGCAGTATGACACTACCATCTATCTAGTCACCAAACCAAGGTAGTGGTTCTTGGTGGCATAACCAAGAGAAAGGGGGTCTCATCACGAGCCAGCCTTCTCATCTCCGTGAAATGCTTGTGAATAACATTGTCACCTCTGGTCACCAAGCCAGGACAGTGTCCCCCAACTCTTCCCTTGAAGCATGAAAGAAAAAGACCAAAAGCAATAAAACTAAAGAATAAAAGGCATTGAATGGGTTAGGAAATAATGGCATCTATGATAAGGTGCAGCGTGCCCTCTGTAAATGCACCCACAAGTAAGACCTACATTTCCCTGTTATCACTGCACCCTATGCCCAAATGCTTCCCCATGTCACCTCACACACACACTTACATGACCTAGATTTTATCTCATCTGGGAAACACCCCAAACTTAAGGAGGATTAGCCCAATAGGACATCATGAGACCTTCTCCAAACCTGACTTGTTAAACTGCATAACGTCTTTGAGCATTTGTCTAGGTAAAGGGGGGTTTGATGTACATGTTTGGGTAATTCTATTATTAGATGTGATTGACATTGCTATGATCCATGTAATTTATGAATCCTTGGAGGGCGTACTTGTTGTTGTTGTAGGACTTTTCCCAGCGGACAGGTACATATGGGGGAATGATTAGCTCGAACCTCCATGGGGTTGGAAGCCCACAGATGGATGTTGTGACCCCAACCAGGGAAAGAGAGACATTAGAGGCTTGCACTGGGAAGAAAGAAGGATGTTTCCCCCAAGACACTCTGGCAGACCTAGACCCAGAGGGGTCTTGCCTTTCCACCTGGACGTTGACCCTTGAGAGCCCATGATGTCTAATCATTTTGACCCTAGACATCATCTAGTCAAGGTTTGCATTTATTAGGGCAGTTGTGTGCTAGTTGGCCCATGTGGCAGCATTCAAGGCCTTTGGAGGCCAAACGTTCCGCATTTGAGGCCTAACGTTCCACCCTAGGGGCCTAACGTCACCCTAGAAGGGCATGACATCACCCTTGGAGATGATATTAGGGTTTAATTAATTTCATTTATGTAAAAATTGGATTTTTGATGTAATTTGGCCATGTCGGCCTTTTTATGACCTACTTTTAATTAAAGGTCATTGAAACTATATAAATAGATAGAAAAGACTCTCATTTTTTCATCGTCTCTCATCACACAAGTATGTGGTCTCAAATTTGTGCCCTTTTTTAGGGTTATTGGCTGAAATCTTAGGTGCACTTTCTCTTGGAGGCTAATGTTTGCAACTTGGATCATTTCTTGGTGAAGTTACTTGGCATTCTAAGGTTTTATGGCTTGATTATTATTGGTGAAGTAAGTAAATCTGAAATTCTTCATTTTGTTTGAATGGTTTATGGTAAATTTGCTTATTCATGTTAAAGATTATGAAATTGCTTGCTTGACAAACCCTAGGAGTAAAGGACTTAATTTTCTACTTCTTTACTCTTCATTTGCTAGACTTTGCTAAGAAGATCTTGACTTAGGTGAACCTCTAGAGCCCTAATCAATAGCACTTTAGTGGTCATTACCTAGTCAATTGTTGTTTCTAATATCTTCTAATAGTCAAAAGGAAGGAGAATTTGTTAGAGCCTAAGATTGATTACACTCTAGCAAATTCATCTTTAGGGTTTGGATGTTAGAGGCCTTGAGGAGCCAACACCTCTAACATCCATCTCTTTCCCTTAGGCAAGTACAATCATTGTGTCATTCCTTCTAAGAGAAAATTGTCACATATAGACTCCATTACCTTATAAAGGCACTAGTCTACCCACTTTAGTGATTGATTGATCAAAAAAACTCTCAAACTATCTTCCTTGAAACATTTACTAACCTCTACTAACCTTAAACTAGACTAATCCATTAACTAACTTGTTGTTGTTGCAAATTGTTTCTACAGCCATCTTATAGCAGCAAATTCATTTCAAAGTGACATTAAAAGTTGATTAGACACTTGTCTTTTTCAAGCACTTACAAGGCATAATTATTGTGGTTGTTGCAAAATACTTATTGTTGTTGTTAATATTACATTTGTTGCAATTTTATATCAGCTTACTTATTTTTCATAGGTTCATGGTCTTATGAAGCACTAACATCATTTGGTACTTGAAATTTTCCTTTCTTTTCTATTTGTTGTCTTGTTCTGGGAAGGTGAACCTTATTTATCTTTTTGCTTCATCTTTATAAGACACAGAGAACCTTTGACTTGAGTAATCTGTGAGAGGGGGGAGGAATTTCTTGTACCTTTACCTTAGCCTTCTCAAACCCTCAAGTCATTGGGGACGTCTCCCCTGGGGTACTGTGACATACTCCTAAATAGAAAGGGGTTTCATATTAAGGTGACAGTGATGGGTCACTCCCTATTACGCCAATCTTGCATCCACCTGCCTTGGACTTTGGGAAAGTACAGATTGTGCGATAACATTTTGGCACCGTTGTCGGGGAACACTAAGTTAATATTCCCCAACAACACTTTTTCAGTAAGCCTTTCCCTCAAATGCTTTATCTTACGAAGCTTACCTAGCGACTCCACTGAGGGTGGTCCCCTAATCCCTTTGATAGTTTCAAGAAAATTATCTGGAAACTCCACTAAGTTAAGGGAGGTAAACTAATCCTCCCAAGTCTTACAGAAGAAATCCTCCCTGAAACTCTCCTATAGTAAAATCATTGTTTGGAGGAAATCTTCCTTCCAATACAATGTCTAACGCTCAGACTCAAACCATTAATCCAAATCAAGCTAATAACCAGAAACAATGGTCATCCAAGATTTTCAAACCGTTAGACATGATAAACATTCCATGATACCCTAGGAAAATGCCCCCTAGGTATGACAAATGGTTGCCTAAGTTCATTGGTAATGATGTAGTTAGCATTGAGGATCATATGAGCAATTTATGGGCCTTCTTTCAACTTCATCCTATAAGTGATGATGCTGAAGATTTAGCTATGAAATTGTTCTCTGCTACCCTTCATGATGGCACTAGACGATGGTACAATGGTCTCCATGATGATAGTATTACATCCATGGACAAGTTAGAGGAAGTGTTCCTCAAACGATGGAGTGTCAAGGAAGACCCTAACATGCTATTAATAAGGTTGAATAACATCACAAAACCTGAGAATGAAACTATTATGGAATTTCATGATAAATTTGAAAGGTTGGTACAACAAATCTCGGTGAGCTATCACACTTAAGACAATTTCCTTCTCTTTCTTTACACTAAAGCCTTTACATGACAAATAGGATTTCTCCTCAGAGACAAAACCCCTAAGAAAATCCAAGAATCTCAAGAGATGGATACAAGGATTGAAGATAACCTATCATCATCCATAGTTGAACCTTTCTCTGCTCCAAGAGTCAAAATAGAGGTTAAACCCAAAGTAGTATGTAATGTTGAATCTACTTTAGATATTGGCGATAGCTTGGCAAAGCTACAGTTGACTGAAGATTGCATCGTCAAAACCCAAGAATTAATGATGAATAGGATTGTCAACTTAGAAAGATCCCAACAACAAGCTCACAAGCCTCCTTATAAAGGGAAATTCCAAAGAGGGACTCAGGTTTTCAAACCAAAGAATGATCAAGAAATCCCTAATACTTTATCCCCCACAAACATGGTAGAGGAGAATCCTTGGTGTTTGCAATGTAGAGATTCGCATTGGGAGCATGAATGTCCCCTAAACAATGGTGAACATGACCAAGTAAACATTGAGGCCCCACAATGTTTCCTTAATATCATAATTGAAGAACATCAAGAAGGTATAAAGGAAGCATCTGGGAAGGCTAGAATGGCGGTGATAAATAATCTTGATCAAGAGTCCAAAGAAAAGTTGAAAAACCAAGAGTTTCAAGTGTATACTAGACAAAAGCGAATGAACCAACCTCTCTCTATTGGACCTGCAACTTCACAACCAAGACCTCGGCCTATGAACATACTTCTTCCTAAAAATCCTCCCAAAGATGATAAGGTTGACTTGAATTTTGAATTTGAAGGTGCACTAGCCAAAATGCATGTGACCATTCCATTGAAGGAATTTATCAAGGTTCCATCTGTAAAAGAAAGGTTTGAAAAAAAATTCAAAGTATCAGATGAGCCAATGGACCCTCCTATTATGTGACAAGAATACCATTTTAGGGTTTAGTATGATGGACACCCACCCTTCTTCATGAAATTATTAGTGAATAACAAATATCTTAACAACTGTATGCTTGATTCGGGAGCAGGTGCTAATATGATGTATTTGAGATTCATGGAAAGACTAGGCCTAAAGGCCACACAGCCTTATAGGAATGTGTGTGGTTTTTAATCCAAGGCCATACCCACTCATAGGGTAGTTGAGAATGTTGAAGTATGCCTTGGTAAATATCCCGAGAGAGTAATCCATATGGATATTGCGGTGTTGGACATCCCTGATGTATGAGGGATGCTTTTGTACAGAAAGTTTGTTGCAATGTTTGGAGGTACATTAGAGATGTACCTAACTTACATCAATGTACCAATGAAGAATGGGACAATAGAGCGCCTTCCAAATATGCCAATGGCCAAGGACCATGTGCAAGAAATTGACAATAATGTTGATATTAGTGTGACACATGAGCCAATCAAGGAAAACATTCCTATATTTTCTTTGGAGGATTTTCCTTTCACTTCAGAGGAAGATTTTGGTGAGATACAATGGCCAAAGAAGGAAGAGTGTCAACAACTCTTGGATAAATACAAGGACAAGGAAGTTGGAACTGTCAAGTTACTAAAGAAAGGGGATGATGACATATTGATCAAACCAAGCCAACAAGAATTCCTTACAGTTGAATTCCACCCTCCTCCCTCAAAACAATATACTAGATTTATACAAGAAACAACCAAGTTTGAAGAAAAAGAGTATCGAGAGGGAGATATGATATGGATGTGGGACACAAAGAAAGGAGAGCCTACTAATGTTAAAGGGAATGTGTAGTTTTAGCTTGGACCTTTCAGAATCATAATGAAGTCAGTCAATGATTCCTACTATCTATCCACATTGGAAGGAAGAAAATGGCCATTGTCGATTAGTGGACACCTTCTTAAACCTCATCATGGGGAAAATACTTGACTTCACAAGTAAGTACAGGTAAGTTAGGTATGCATTTGCATCCACTGTATACACCATCTGCATATCATGATAGTATAGTTGTAGTTTCATTTTCATATTGTATTTCTTCATTATGTATATATGCATGATTATCTTTATTTTATTATATCATATATGAGCAAGGGGTGATATCACCACCCTGAACATTATTGATGCATTTTGTTGAGATCTAGCATATACAGTTCATACCATATATGTTGAGGTTCTCATGTGCTCTACAGTGAGCACATGTCCCTGAGTTGGAGCCAGATGTTATGCCCTATCATAGGAATAACTAAGGAGATCGTGTCTCAAGGTCCACAGGTCCTAGACATGGAGTGTCAAGAGACAGATGACTTGAGCATGGCCTCAAAGGGACCATCTTTTCTTCAATGCATCCCACTTATCAGTAGCAGCAGAATTCATCCCACCAGCTTGGTCTTGAAGTAGCAGCAAGTTTTCTCACGAGGTAATGAGTCTGGGTATCATGGTATGTATGACTCTGATTATTGAAGCACTTAAGTATGTTGCATTGAATTCTCCTTCATTTCATAACGTTTTCTTGGAAATTATTCTCTTTAACTTGCTCATACCTGGGAGGGTGACATGATGCCCTAGTAAGTTGATCTCCCTTTAGGATGGGTTGATTGGGTGGATCTGTGAAAGGTCATTGTGTTAGAATATAGAAGATGGTGTGCTCGTTTTACCATTGACAATACCATCGTCACCCAACCATAGGTCTAAGCCTCCCTCCGAGCATCTTAACCTTGACTGAGAATTCCTCCAGAAGCAAACCCTAGGTTAGATAGCCAAACAGAGGGTAGTGCACCTTTCCCCAAGGATAGCGCATCACAAAAAGATAATCAGACAGTCCAAACCCTTGCCAATAGATAATCCACACCAACACTGAGAATAGTTGTTGTTGCAGCTGCACCTGCAGTCCTCCTCCACACGTGTGCACCAAACTGGAGTTGCAGTGCGCACCAAACTGGGAACTACAATTCTGAGATGCTGCCAAATGAGAAATAGCGCCCTATATATATAGTGGTTCTGCCAGTTTTGTTGGGACCGAATTCTCCTTATGGATAAGTGTTTGTTCAGTATATTATTATTATTTCTAGCTGACTTCTTCTCTTGGAGGCTAATAACCTAATATAAATTATCTTCTTGAGACGACAAGGCTTCTAGGGTTATTAGCCAACTTATTAGGGTTTTCTCTTGCTTTCCAAAGCCTCCTATTCTCGACAGGTTCACACATGGAGGTAAATACCTCCCATGGCTACCATAATATTAACACTCCCTCCTAGCCAGAGAGGTATTTATAGGTAAATGGACTTGAGCACAAAACATACCATTTACTCGGTAGCATCAATATAGTCATCTAGACTATTTCATGACTAGATCATGACTATCACCATCACCATCAGCTGCATCATCTCTCAAAACCATACTTCATCTGAGTAATTAGACATGATGTTGGATAAGTCACTCTCACCATAGAGTGATACAAGAGGAGTAAAAGCTC
>JZKD02S2091843.1:345830-358083 GCA_000966675.3 Picea glauca | reverse complement strand
TCGTCACTTAAGGTGCCTCGACAAGAGGTTTAGGGTTTTTGCAATTGCTTCTGCTAGTAACCCTAACTGCAGTGTCTTGGAAGCTGCTTCTGCTAGTAACCCTAGAGGCAGTTCCTCAATGAGCTCAATATCTAGTGGCTATGTTTCCTTCTAGTATTTTAGGCTGACTGAAGGGGTGTGGGCCCATAACCTGTTAGAATATAGAAGATGGTGTGCTCATTTTACCATTGACGATATCCTCATCACCCAACCATAGGCCGAATCCTCCCTCCGAGCACCTTAACCTTGACTGAGAATTCCTCTAGAAGCAAACCCTAGGCTAGATAGCCAAATAGAGGGTAGCGCACCTTTCCCCAAGGATAGTGCATCACAAAAAGTTGATCAGATAGTCCAAACCCTCGCCAATAGATAGTCCAAGCCAACACTGAGAATAGTTGTTGTTGCACCTACACCTGCAGTCCTCCTCCACACGTGCGCACCAAACTGGGAACTACAATTCTAAGATGTTGCCAAATGAGAATTAGTGCCCTGTATTTATAGTGGTTCTGCCATTTTTGTTGGGGTCGACTTCTCCTTCTAGATAAGTGTCTGTTCAGTATATTATTATTATTTCTAGCCGACTTCTTCTCTTGCAGGCTAATAACCTAATATAAATTATCTTCTTGAGCTGACAAGGCTTCTAGGGTTATTAGCCAACTCATTAGGGTTTTATCTTTCTTTTTGGAGCCTCCTATTCTCGTCAGGTTCACACGTGGAGGTAAATACCTCCCGCAGCTACCATAATATTAACACATCATCCATTCCCTCCATACTTACCACTTTCCATCCTTACTCCTCTCATTTTCCCCCGCCTTTGTTTGTGCATTGGGTTTGCCACACTAGAAAGGGTTGTACCTTGCCTTGTGGGAGGAAGAGGATAAAGGCCTAGAGGGTAAAACTAGCTAGCAAGAGTTAAAATCCAAAATGAAACATTTGAGATGCTTCACCCAGGGATTCCTAAGAAAGTAGTAAAAATATTCTCAGTAAGAAAAGGGAACCCATAAGATAAATCAAAACTCAAGGTAATAGTTGGTGGATAGAAGGTCTCAGCATGAGCTAGCCTATTAGGACCATGGGCATGTAGTAGTATGAAACTACCATCTATCTGGTCACCAAACGAGGGTAGTTGCTCTTGGCGGCATAGCCAAGAGAAAGGGGGTCTCATCACAAGCCAACCTTCTCATCTCTGTGAAATTCTTGTGGGAAATGATATCACCTCTAGTCACCAAGTCAGGATAGTGTCCCCCAGCTCTTCCCTTGAAGAATGAAAGAAAAAGACCAAAATAAATAAAACTACAGAATAAAAGGCATTGAATGGGATAGGAAACAATGGCATCCATGATAAGGTGCATCTCGCCCTTTACAAAGGCACCCACAGGTAAGACCTACATTTCCCTGTTATCACTGCACCCTATGCCCAAACGCTTCTCCATGTCACCTCACACACAAACTTACATGACCTAGATATTCTCTCATCTAGGAAACACCCCAAACATAAGGAGGATTAGCCCAATAGGACATCCTGAGAGCTTCTCCAAACCTGAATTGTTAAACTACATAATGTCTTTGAGCATTTTTCTGGGTAAAAGGGGGCTTGATGAGCATGTTTGGTTAATTTTATTATTAGATGTGATTGAAATTGCTATGATCCCTGTGACTTATGAACCCCTGGCGGGCGTACTTGTTATTTCTACAGGAATTTTCCTAGTGGAAAGGTACATATGGGGGAATGATTAGCTCAGACCTCCATGGGGATGAAAGCCCACAAATGGATGATGTGACCCCAACCAAGGGCAAAGAGACACTAGACTCTTGCACCAGGAAGAAAGAAGGACATTTCCCCCAAGACACTCTGACAGACCTAGACCCAGGGGGGGGGGTCTTACCTTTCTACCTGGACGTTGACCCTTGAGAGCCCATGACGTCATCATTTTGACCCTAGACGTCATACAGTTAGTCTTTTCATTTATGAGGGCAATTGTGTGCTACTTTGCACATGTGGCATCATTCAGGGCCTTTGGAGATCAAACGTTCTGCATTTGAGGCCTAATGTTCCACCCTAGTAGCCTAATGTCACACTAGAAGGGCACGACGTCACCCTTGGGGATGATATTAGGGTTGAATTAATTTTGTTTATGTAAAAAATTGTTTTTTTATGTAATTTGACCACATCGGCCTTTTTATGACCTAATTTAATTAAAGGTCATTGAAACTAAATAAATAGAGAGAAAAGACTAATTTTTTCATCATCTCTCATCACAGAAGTAGTGTGGTCTGAAATTTGCACCCTTTTTTAGGTTTATTGGCTGAAATCTTAGGCACACTTTATCTTGGAGGCTAATGTTTGCAACTTGGATCATTTCTTGGTGAAGTTACTTGGCATTCTAGGGTTTTATGGCTTGATTATTCTTGGTGAAGTAATTGAATCTGTAATTCTTCATTTTGTTTGAATGGGTTATGGTAAATTTTCTTATCCATGTTAAATATTATCAAATTGCTTGCTTGACAAATCCTAGGAGTAAAGGACTTAATTTGCTACTTCTTTACTCTTCATTTGCTAGACTTTGCTAAGAAGATCTTGACTTAGGTGAACCTCTAGGGCCCTAAATACTAGCACTTTAGTGGTCATTACCTAGTCAATTGTTGATTCTAATATCTTTTAATAGTCTAACGAAGGAGAATTTGCTAGAGCCTAAGATTGCTTACACTCTAGCAAATTCATCTTTAGGGGACTTAGAGGCCTTGGAGAGCTAACACCTCTTCCATCCATCTCTTTCCCTTAGGCAAGTACAATCATTGTGTCATTCCTTCTAAGAGAAAATTTTCACCTATAGACTCCATTACCCTATAAAGGCACTAGTCTACCCACTATAGCGATTGATTGATCGAAACAACTTTCAAACTATCTTCCTTGAAACATTTACTAACCTCTACTAACCTTAAACTAGACTAATCCATTAACTAACTTGTTTTTGTTGCAAAATATTTCTACAGCCATCTTACAGTAGAAAATTCATTTCAAAGTGACATTAAAAGATGATTAAACACTTGTCAATTTTACTTGCGACAAGTAGTTATCATTCTACCAATTCAAAGATGTATTTTCTTGTCTTTTTCAAGCACTTTCAAGGCATAATTATTGTGGTTGTTGCAAAATACTTATTGTTGTTTCTAATACTACATTTGATGCAATTTTATATCAGCTTACTTATTTTTTAGAGGTTCATGATCTTATGAAGCACTAACATCATTTGGTACTTGAAAGTTGCCTTTATTTTCTATCTGTTGTCTTGTCCTGGGCAGGGGCACCTTATTTATATTTTTTCTTCATCTCGATAAGACACAAAGAACCTTTGACTTTAGTGACCTGTGAGAGGGGGGGGGACTTTCTTGTACCTTTACCTTATCCTTCTCAAACCCTCAGGTCATTGGGGATGTCTCCCCTGGGGTACTGTAACATACTCCTACATAGAAAGGGGTTTCCTATTAAGGTGACAGTGATAGGTCACTCCATGTTACGCCAATCTTGCATCCACCTGCCTTGGGCTTTGGTCAAGTACAGATTGTGCGATAATAGGTCATGTTACTTTCATCCTTAGATTATGAAACCATCCTCTATGCTCCCATATCTATTGGACGGGGCAGTATGATGGTTCTAGCGATAGTGTGCATAGGTAGGTGGGTTCGAGCAAGAGAACTATGAATCTTAGATCTTATATTGTCAAAGAGTATGCCATGGCATCCTGCTTTCATGTGCAGAGACTTATTGCGGGTATGATATAATATTTCTTATGTAGTTTCCATGAAATGTGATCTTAAGACATTATGTGTAAGCTCCCTATTCAAAAACGTTTTATCATTTCTCAACAAGATTGGAAATTACCAAATACACTTAACTCTATATTTCTTCTTTTTTCTGAATTTAAAATAAAAATTTTCAGACAGTATTAACTTACATATTGCAGGTTTGGCTTATGATGTTGGGGAGCAAAAATGGTTATTCTTTGTTGAATGGTGAAACACCCGCTCAAATCTTTCATTTAATGGCTTTGTCCCAGCGCTTCGAGCCCTTGCATGTGAGTCGAATGGGATGGTGATGTATTGTATGTCATATGCATGAGTAATGGTTTGACCATAGAGATTTTATTGTGTGGTATCCTCCACATTGAATCCTTTAGGGTATTAAAGAGTGGCATGCCAAATTAAATGTCAAAATAGAATTTCTATTATAATCGGAGCGCATGCACATACAAGAGTATTCTTAGTTTTTAGGTCGGTGCCCAACAAATGTGAACAGAGAAGATGCTTCATTCATTCCCAGTATGAATATCTATTATGTCTCTCATCTTTTCTTTCATTTTCAATGCATGTGTTGTTGCATATGTGTGTTTTTTTCCTGTAATTTTTTCTCTTATTGAAAATATGTTTCTCTTATCAACTTGGTATTGGTAATGGTTTGGAACCACCTGACGAGGAGGATGGATTGGAAACAACAACACCAACTTTTGCATCGAAGGACGATGAAAATGATGTAACCAACCGTTCAAAAAAAAATAGCATACATCTGAAGTATGGGACCAGGAGGAAGATTATATTGTAGTAGAATATGAGGACTGTGCACTTATTTTTTCTTTTGAAGAACATTTTAGTTATATCATTTTGAAATGGTTTCTTGGGATATAACTTTGTTTATATCATATTAATAAGCACACTTCCACTTTTCTACAACTGAAATTGTGCCTGATGAACTCCTGAAACAATTTTCAAGATTGGACACATTTGGCACTCATGATATCTTTAAAAAGAGCTAAAGGAATTTGAAGCCCCTGAGTCAGTAGGGACAAATCAAACTCCATCCAAGTCGAACCTATATGGGCAAGACTATGGTACCAATATGTTTCATGTTTTATTTTAAATTTGGGTAAGGTTAATTTCATTTCTATCTGGTGACCAAAAATTAGATTAGGTAAAGTCAAATCTTATGTCAAGGTTCATGGCCAAGAAGAATTCAAAACCATACATGCAAGAATTTTGCTACTAACTACAAAATACTTGATTTTCTAAAAAACAAACTGGATAAACATATAGAGATATAAATACTCTCAAAAGCTAATGTTAAATTATGATGGATGACTTACATGATTTGTATGCAGATAATTCAGTTAAACAACTAGGGACGAGGGAAAATATTTGAAACATGAACAAGAAAACAGTAACGTGGGTAGAGCTTCGAAATTGGAGGCCTAGCACGTTATATTACCATTTATATGCAATTTTCTTTACATACATAATAGAGCAATTTTATTTACATCAGTAAACAGAGGAGATTACATAACCTCCAGAATACAGAATGAACCTTTGCATGCAGTCCTCTTATACCTCACCTAACACTTCACGGCACGTGACAATTCATGGCAAGGAAAAAATGGTGGTGTTGGTTGCGTGTAGTTCTCACCTACCTCACCTGACATTTCATGGCAAGGGACCTGGCAGTTTACGGAAAGGGAAAATTAATGAGGTGGGAAGGAAAAAATTGCAGGAGTTACACCATCAAAAAATGGATATGTCGGTTAATTTTAAAAAACTAAAACACAAGGAGTGTTTAAAATAAAACATTTTTTTAAATAAAACATATGGAAGTGTTTAATTCGTCTTCGACAGACGACGAAAAAGCTCAAGATATGTCCCCTTAAAATAATGCCTTCGTCGTAAATACTCTCCCAAGGGATAAAAATCTGAAAAATACCCCTTTTGATCTATCACAGCTAAATTCAGTAACTTCAATCTTCATTAGATCCAAACCAAAGCTTCACACAGCCTCCAAGAGAGCATCACCATTCATAGAGCAATTTCTCCCACTCTAATACCACATTGAAAACAAAGGAGAAAGGCCCCAAACCAAAGCTTCACATAGACTCCAAAAGAGCATAACCATAATCATAGAGCAATTTTGCAATTTTACCTGCTCTAATACCATGTTCAAAACAAAGTATAAAGACCCTGTCACATGTTTTACATCAAAACATAAAAAATTACGATACTGAATGTATAGTGGAGAACATATCACACCACTGTCTAACCATCATATTAATAAGAGACCTTTATTGAGAAATGGAGCTCAAAGATTAATAAGAGACCATTGTTGAGAAATGTAGCTCAAAGAGGAACTTCTTGGACAGATTTTAGAGTGAACATGGAAGAAGTGGCTCGAGACATCTTCGAAAAAATGGTCAATTCTATTTTGTACTTCACTTGGGATAAAGTGAAATATCTTATATTTTTTAGTTGAGTTTAATAAAGTACATTTAATTATTTAATATTTACACTAGATTTAATCTCAATTGTACATCTCAAAATTAAATTAGTGTTTTGCATATTAAGGTTTCAAAAAAGCATAAATAAAACAAGATAGAGAAATATTTTTCATAGTGGAACAGTTGAGCAGATAAGCAACCAGAAGAGAGAAAACAGCCATACGAAAAAGTGAATCAATTAAAGCAGGTTGACGAAGGGCCATAGATGTTGATATTTGGGTACCCTGGAAAGTGGTCCCCTTGTGTTTGTGAGTCTCTAAACAGAAAGGGGGAGACTATTACCCTTAATACTTTTCTTTATGTTCTAATTTCACTTTGACTTAGGAGATTTAAGTCAAAAGTGAAATATGTCACTTAAGTCATAAAGTGACAATTAATTCACTTTGTAGATGAATTAATAGACATAAGGAAAACTAAGGAAACTTGAGAAAGTGAGATTTCTAAGTGAGATTTTTTAGATTAAATCTCACCCATTGATTAGACATGACTAGATTGAATCTAGTCCATTGGTCTTTTAGGTTTGGCCAAAGAGAGGCTAAAGGAGGAAAAAGGGTAAGGATGATATTCATTCTTCACTTGAGAGAGGTGAGTGAAGAGAGGAAGAGAGGAGAAGAGGTTTTTGTGGAGAAAAGGCAAAGAGAAGGAGGGTGCACAATGAGAGCTTGAGTTCCAAGCATGGAGAGGGTGCATTGTGCTTGGTATAGGGGCGCATCTTTGGAGGAGGCACACTTGGATATATTGGGAGCACTATTGGAATAGGGCACAAGTGTTGAAGAGGAGGTAGGGTGCACCAAAGAGAAAAGGGGGCACACTCATCTATTACTTCAAAAAAATCTTCAAGGGAAGCTCATAAGAGGTGCATGTGAAGGACACAAGGGTTTCTTAATGAAAATTTTCACTTTGAATCCATAATAAGATATATCATAATAATTGATTGTAAAAATATGGTGATATTACAAAGATATGGTTTGCCTATATATATATGCACTTTATGGTTTTTATGAAGAGTCATGACTTTTAGTCATGAACTTTTATTACATTAATGTTTAATTTTACTTTATTTATTATTTTAATGTCTTTATATTATATTATTTATTTATTGTAACATTGTCCTTCCCTTAAATATTGATTTGTCCTCAAAGCAATGGTAAGGAAGAATGTAACTGGTGAAAGTGCTATGAGTCCCATGTTGCGTCTTCTTCCGGTAAATTTTTTGATTTAATCAGATATTCCTTGATTACTCGAGAACGTAATCTCTTTTCTCGAGTGGCGATAATGGTTTCGGGCTCTAAAATGATTCTTCCTTCCTCATCTAACATAGGAAGTATAGTTTCCGCCTTTTTTTGTTTCCCCAAGACTCTCTTTAGACATGATACATGAAAAACGTTGTGGATACGACTTTTATCTGGTAAATCTAACTGGTAAGCTACGTGATTGATTTTTCTATTTATTTGATATGGTCCATAAAATTTTGGAGCCAATTTATTATTCCCATGTTGTTTAAGGGATAATTGTTTGTAAGTTTGAAGTCTCACAAATACTCAGTCTCCTACTTCGAACTCTCTTTATGTTCGGTTTTGGTCAACTTGTTGCTTCATTCGATTCCTTGCAACTGTTAAGTTTTCTTTGAGTAACTGAAGGATTTTCTGACTTTCATCTAAATGATCTTTTACTAACGCAACTTTTATGTGGCTAGTGGCCAACTCCTTCCACGATGGAGGTTCGTAACCATAAAGAGCTTGGAATGGTGTCATTTTAGCTGATGTGTGATAAGTGGAATTATACCACCACTCAACAAGGTGCAACCATTGAAATCATTTATTTTGTTTTTCGGAGATAAAACAACGAAGATAGGTTTCTAAACATTTATTAACAACTTTTTTTTGACCATTTGTTTGAGGGTGGTAAGTTGAGCTCATATTGAGAGAGTTTCTGACATGTTTGCAAAATTATCTCCAAAAATTCCCTTTAAATTTGGCATCTCTATTGTTGACAATTACCTTAGGGAACCCATGTAGTTTGTAAATATTTTTACAGAATATTTCAGTCGTTTGTTTTGTTGAATCTATTTTCCTTACTCCAATAAATAGTGCATACTTGGTTAGTTTGTCTAATACTACTAATATTTTATCTTTTTCGTCGGATATGGGTAGTCCTTCAATGAAATCCATTGAAATTTCTTCCCATTTTTGGTTCAGAATGTGTAACGGGTGGAGTAACCTCAGGGTCGACACATTTTCATTCTTGTTCCTTTAACAGAGATCACGTTCTACTATATATTTTTGAATATTTGCACTCATCGCTTTCCAAAAAAATGATCTACGTGCATTATAGTATGTTTTGAAAAATCATACGTGACTTGCAACTGGGCAATCATGAGATTCTTGAAGAACCTTTGGCTTTAAATATTGAGTTGGTATTTAAGTATATTCTCCCTTTATACCATAAGGTGATGTTCTTCCATTCGAACTTAGGGTATTGATTTAAATTTTTGATTATAGAGAAAGTCTCCAGGTTTTTTACATACTCGGTTCAGATTTCATCCATCCATTCTGGAATGGCTATTGATATTGCAAAAACTTTTGTTTCTTCATATTTTCGCGATAGGCCATCAGCCGCGATGTTGTCTTTTCCTATTTTACGTAGAACTTCCATATCAAACGTGGCAATTTTCTCTATCCACTTTTGTTGTTTGGTTGACAATGTTTTCTATTGTAACAAGTACTGGAGAGTGTTATGATCTGTACGTATCAAGAACTTACTTCCCAATAGATATTGGCACCATTTTGTTAATGCATGCATGATGGAAATCATTTCCTTGTTGTAAGTGGATTGGAAGCATTTTGTTTTATTTAATTTCCTTCTCTCAAAATMTATTGGGTGCCCATCTTGCATCAATATTGYGCCAATTCCAAAACCTGACGCATCACACTCGATGATGAAAGGTTTGGAGAAGACAGGTGTTGTTAATATCAGGGTTGTGTACATAATGTTTTTTAAGTTTTCAAAACATTTTTATGCTTCCAAATTCCATTGGAAAGAGTTTTTCTTAAGGAGATTTGTTAAGGGGAGGGGGGGTGGGGGCGACGGGTTAAATGAACATAATTCTTGACGAATCTTCGATAGTATCCTGCCAATCCTAGAAATCCTCTTAACTTGGATATGTTGTTGGGTTTAGACCATTCTGTGATTGCCCTGATTTTCTTGGGGTATACCTTGACTCCTTTTTTGGATATGATGTAACCAAGGTACTCTACTTCCTCCTTGTCAAATGCACATTTTGACATTTTGGCATAAAATTCATTTTCTTCCAGAAGAGATAACACTTATCCCAAATGCTTCATATGCTCCTCCCATGTTTTATTGTACACTAAGATATGATCGAAGAAAAATAAGACATGTTTATGTAAGTATGGGTGAAATAATTCATTCATTGTTGCTTGGAAAGTAGCGGGGGCATTAGTTAACCCAAAAGGCACCACCTTGAATTCATAGTGTCCTTCGTGTGTCTGAAAGGCAGTCTTGGCTACATCTTCTAGTCTGACTCTAATCCGATAGTACCCAGATCTTAAATCAAGTTTTGAAAAATATCTTGCTCCGTGAAGTTCATCCAACATTTCGTCAATAAATGGGATAGGAAATTTGTTTTTAATTTGTATTTTGTTTAGCCCTTGGTAATCTATGCATGATATGAAAGATCCATATTTCTTTCGAACTAACACTACTGGAGCTGCATATGGATTTCTTCTTTTCGTTATGACACCACATTTTAATAGGTCTTGGACTAATCTTTCTATCTTTGTTTTGTGGTGATGAGGGTATCTATATGGTCTAACCTTGATTGGGCTTCATCCTGGTTTAACTTCAATTATATATTCAATTATTTTTTGAGGCAGTAACTTCATGGGAAGGTCTTGAAATACCTTCTTTTGTTTTTGAATTAGATCTTGGACGTCTGATGTTTTGGAGTCATCCTATTCTGATTCATGTATTTCTATGTTGTGGAATTGGATGAAGTATGTGGTTGCTCATTTTCGGATCATTTTTTCCATTTGTTGTGGCGACATAACCTATGTTTGTGGAGGTTGAAAACCATATATTTTATAAATTTTCCCTTGCCACTTGAATTGGATGATCTGTTCCTGGTGATTAACTGAGTATGTGCCCAAGGTTTGTAACCATTGGACTCCTAAAACAACATCTACTCCTCCCAGAGGGACGATGTAGAGTTCTAATTCCAAATTGAAATCTTGGATTTGGAGTTTCACCTTATGGCATTTTCCGACATTTCCAATTTTTTTTTCATATGCAACCATTAATTTCATGTATGGGACTGGACATACAAATAATTTGAGTTTCCTTGCAATCTTGATATCCAGGAAATTGCGGTTACTTCTAGTGTCGATTAGTATGGTGACATTATCATTTTTTATATGTCCTTTTAATTTAAGAGTTTGTGGTTGGGTAATTCATGTGATGGTTGCGAGCAATATTCTTGGTGTGTTGTCTTCTATGAGTTTTGAAGTGTCCTTTTGGAAAATTTTCATTTCTTCATTTATTGATTCTTTTGAGTCTGATTTTCCATCTTTTTCTTCTTTACAAGTGTACATTTTTTTTGAGTTATCTTCGATCTAGCACCTATGTCTTGGGTCTCATTTCTCTCCACATCATTTACATTTTCCTTTTTTTATCCTTTGGGACTCTAAACTTCTTCTTATATCTTCACGTATATTGGGTGGTATGTATTTGTCATTTCATGTGGTCTGAGGTACACTCCTTCTTGAGTAAACCTTGTTGAATCTTGATTGGCCTTCTAGTTTTTCTTCTGCGGATTTTCCCTTGTGTATTGTTATTTCTACCATAGTAACCTCATGTAATCTTAACTCATCTTGGATATGTGGTTTGAGACCACCTATGAAAGATTGGAGTAATTGATCAGCGGATAGTTCAAGTACTTGGGTGGCGAGAGCTTCCCATTGATGTGTACATTCATCTATGTTGCCTTTTTGTTGTAATCTAGTGAGTTTTGAAAAAACTTAATTTTCTGAGATGCCCTGGAATCTTTTAAAAAAATCATTTTTGAAAGAATTCCAATTATATGACTGAATTATTCATTTCCACCATAGATACCAATTGTATGCAGTGCCTTCGAGGTACATGGATGCATATTTGACCTTCTCTCCGTCCGTTGTCTTGTTATATATGTGGAAATATTCTTCAGTGTTGTTAAACTAGGCTACACATTGATTATCACCTTTGTTGTATTTTGGGAGTTCTATTTTGGCTTTGGGTGGGTATAACATTAAGGGTTGGTATTGTGATGTAGGTTGGGGGTTAAGTATTGAATCATGGGAAAATGGTGGTAGATTATATGTGCTTGACTCTGATTGGTGGTGATTATGATTTTTTATAAGGTTTAAGAGCTTGTTATGTTGTTCTTCCTGATTTGTGTTATAACGGTCAGGTTTTGCTTCAAATCCTCTGTTATTTTTATTTTTTTTCAATTTAACCAAGCCTTGTTGTAAGTTCATCCCAAGCTCTTGAAAAATATCATCTTTAAGATCTTGTTTTAGATTGGCTATGCCTTGTTGTAGCTCAGACCCAACTTTCGCAGTAATTTTTTCTTTAAGGTTAAGTGTTAGATATTTTTTGAGTGCCTCGTTGTTGAGCCTTATTTCTTCTAGTAAGTCATCGTGAGTTTTTTGTATTGACTTTTCGAGTGATTTTCTAATGATTTTACATTCCTGGTCTATTTTTTCCACTTGAGTTTTTAATTATGACATCCTTCTGGTGTTTGGGGGTGAGTATTTTTCTGTAATTTTGACCTTGCTTGGAAGATACCCTTTTAATTATTTTAATTAAATAATTGTATGTAATTTAAGGAATATAAATTATATATA
>JZKD02S2091843.1:322096-341232 GCA_000966675.3 Picea glauca | reverse complement strand
AAGGACAATACATATTATATTACATAAATCATCAATAAATCAATCCTTTGAAATCAATCAATCACTTGACATCAATCAATCAAACCATTGGCATCAATGACAACATGATCCAACAGGAATCCCAAGCCCACCTGAAAGGGTTTGTGTCTAATTGAGCTATGGAGAGCCCGGTTGTAGTTGTGTTGTACATAGGGGAGGCTCTCATCCCATGTGTGTGGATGCTTTGAGTTATACATGCGCAGAATGTGTACAATCATCCAGTTGACGACCTCTGTCTGGCCATCAGTTTGTGGATGGAAAGTTGTGGACTTGGTGAGCTTGGTGTCCAGCATCGACCAAAGGTTGGACCAAAATGTACTGAGGAACTTGTTGTCCTGATATGAGATGATAGAGTATGGGATCCCAAAGTGTACCCACAATCGTTCAAAGAAGAGTTTAGCAGTGCCTTCTGTTGTGATATTCTTCTTGCAAGCCATCATAATGGACATCTTCAAGAATCTGTCGACAACCACAAAAAAACAGTCATTTCCATGCTTAGTAGAAGGAAGGCCCGACATGTAATCCATGGAGATGGATTCCCAAGGTCAACTAGGGGTAGGCAGTGGAGTGTAGAGGCCTTGCTTCTTGATGGTCAGTTTGGCAATGGTGCAAGCAATGCAGGACTTGATGTACTTCCCGACATCTTGTCGAAGGTTCAGCCAATAGAAATACTTTTCCAGTACTTCCAAGGTTTTCCCGACCCCGAAATGCCCAGCGACTCGACTGTAGTGTGCCTCCCAAATCATCTTGTCACGCTCACTTGAAGGAACACAAAGCTATCCCAGGTGACATAGCAGGGCATCTTGGAGGTGAAAATTAGGAACTTGCTTACCCTCCAAGAGCGTATTGTATGTGTGGTCGAATTCTGGATCACTTTTGTAGAGAAGCGGCCAATCGGAAGTCTCGTGACCACAAGAGTTGAGCACCATGGTTAGTGCCATGATAGGTGGTCGGCTAAGGCAGTATGCAACATTATCGGTGCTTCCTTTCTTGTACTTAATGTTCAAATGAAACTGTTGCAGGTATGTGGACCACTTCTGATGGTGATCGTTTTGCAACTTCCCTTTTGTTTGTATGAACTACAAGGGTCAGTGGTCTATGTGGATGATTGTTTCCTCTCCCAAAATGTAATGCTTCCATTATTGGCAAGCCTGCACAATGGAATACATCTCTTTGTCATAAGTGGGATACTTCCGGAATGTCTCGAAAAGTGTCTCACTGTGATATGCCACTGGATGCCCATGTTGAGTAAAGACTGCCCCAATAGCATAGTCGGAGGCATCTGTCACGATCTCAAATGGTTGTTGCAAGTCTGGTAATGTGAGCACTTGTGCAAAGTAGAGGTGATGCTTCAAATATTTGAATGCCTTATGTTGAGATTCAGACCAAAAGAATTTTGCTTTCGCTCCTCCCTTGGTGACTTGACTCAAGGGCCAAGTGATATGAGAGAATCCCAACACGAACTTGCGGTAGAAATTGGCAAGACCCAAAAAGTTGCGGAGCTCTGTTAGGGTGGTTGGGGTTGGCCAATCCTGAATGACTTGGATCTTGGCTGGATCCACATGCACCCCCCGCTCATCAATAATGTATCCCAGATATTGAACCTAGGTCATGCCAAAAGTGCACTTCTCCAAAATGGCACACAACTTGTGTTGTTGCAGTGTTTGGAGGACCTATCGGATGTGGTGGAGGTGCTCTTCCCAAGTATGGCTAAAGATCAAAATGTCATCCAAGTACACCACTACAAATGAGTTGGTGAATGGTCGCTAGATGTCTTCCATTAGTTTCATGAAGGTTGCAGGGGCATTCGTCAATCCGAAAGGCATGACCAGCCATTCGAAAAGGTGCTCCTTGGATTTGAAGGAAGTCTTCCATACATCAGAGGGTTCGATTGGTACCTGGTGATACCCAGACTTAAAGCCGATCTTGCTGAAATATTTTTCCCCCTTGAGTTGGTCCAGAAGGTCATCAATCTGTGGGATCGGGTACCTATTCCGGACAATGATCTTGTTCAGTGCTTGATAGTCAATGCAGAGTCTCCAAGTCCCATCCTTCTTCTGCACTAGCACGATCGAGCTCCCACAGGGCGATGAACTCGGCTAGATGTGACCTTTCTGCAATAGCTCATGAATTTTCCTCTTGATTTCATCATTCTCTAGAATAGAGCGCCGATAGATTGGTCCATTGGGCAGCGGTGCACCTGGGGTCAGATCGATGGGGTGATTGACCTGGCAGTGTAGAGGCACCGCTGCGGAGGATGTGAATATTTCCTCATACTCCTCCATGACCTTATCCATCTGTCGTTGTCATGCATAAGGGCCCTGTCTGGAGGTCGTGGCCACAGTCTTCTTGTTTCCCTGAGGGCAGAATATCAGGAAAACAAATTTCCTGGTTTTGGCAATGAGCTTACTGCATTGTTTTGCAGTAACCAAAGAGATGGTTGTAGGCGGTGCTATTTCCGGTATCCTGTACAGCTTATTGCCCAAAATAATAATAATAACACGAGGCCTGGACTCATACACAGCATGTCGCTTCCACAATTATGGTTGGCCTAATAATACATCAGAAACATCAAGAGGAGCAATGTCACATAATACCTCATTCGTGAAGGGCTTGATGTTGTAGGGAAGGAAGCATTGTTGGCTAACGCGGAGGTCCCGTCCTTGGTGCAACCACCCGATGGTGTATGGTTGTGGGTGTGTTGTGGTAGGCAAACCCAGCCATTTCACAATCTCTACTGAGATGAGGTTCTTCTGGCTCCCACTGTTGACAATGAACTGCAACGAGGAACCCTTTACCCACATCTAGGAATGGAAGAGGTGTTCTGCCTCCTCTGGATCTTCTGGTTCCTTCTTTTGGATCTTCATGGTGGCAACGGTGGCGTTGGGCTCCGCATCGATAATATTCTTCCCCCTGTCATTCCCCTTGTCGAGTTCTGATTCAGAGTCAGAGCCTGCATCTGATTCAGAAGCCTTCAATTCGGCTACCAGTGACTGTTTGGCCCGACACTCACTTGTGTTGTGAGTGGAGCTCTTATGGAACTCACATCACTTCCTCGTGTCCTTTTTTGGCTTCGTGGTGTTGTTCTTTGCTTGCAGATTTGGCAAGTTGTCTTGGGCTGCCCCGCCTTGGCTTGGTCCTTTGTTCGGTGGTTTGGGGGTAGCTTTCCCTTGCTTCTAATTTGTAGACCCAAAGTCTCATTTCTTCTGTTTGAACTTCTGCTCAATCTTGGCAGCATACCGATATGCCGCACCAAGTGAGGATATTTCGAGGAACTCCATTTCCTCCTGAATGTATCTATGAATACAACTATGGTACTTTAACACCAAATGTTTCTTTAAATCTTTGATACCCAACTTTGTGCGTAGGGTATGAAATAGATTCGTCAACTCATGCACATCTTGGTCCTTTTGTTGCCGCAACGTAGTCCATTGTATGTATTTGTCCTCATATCTCCCCATGGAATAATATTGTTCCTTGATGGCGTCTCAGAAAGAATTCCAAGTAGGTGCGACCGAGAAAAGAGAGGGTTCCCCCTCGCTCTGTTTCTCCCAGTAGGTTTCCCACCAGTCCTTGACATGGGGGACAGCTTTAAGGAGTGCAAAAATAATCCTTTCTCGATCGAAAAAGTCATGAACTGAGAAATATCCTTCTAACAGATTCAACTATCTATCTACGACATTTGCATCTATTTGGCCCTCAAATATGGGAATGTCAAAGTTTACTTGTACCTTAAAAGGAGTGGCGCCTCTAGAGTGGTTGTTGGATGTAGATGCGCTGCCAGTGGGTAGTCGTTGAAGGATCTGGGAAAAGTTGTCCATCATCGCGTTCCTTTGTTTCTTGAGGGTATCCTCGAGCAATAATTTGATAGGATCTCTTGCTCCCTCATTTTTCTTTTCTTCCCCCATGGGCGGTCGTCGGGGTTTGCGAAGCTGATCTTGCAACGGTTCAACTAGATCGAGCCCTAACTCCTTATACCCTGACCTCGTTGGGGACATGCAAAGAAGGATCGAGAAAGAGAAAATTACTTTGATACCACTGATCCGGATTTATGCAAGAACACAATGAAATACAAAAATACATATAAACGCAAAGATGCGGAAGTAAAACTTCACTTCATTAACAACAAATGACTTAAATATGCTTACAGACAGAATGGAAATAAAATAGCTCGGGCGCTGGTAGCTTATCTTAGAGAAGAGATGTGGCAGCTACTGGCCTCTGAACTCTCTGTTACAATGAGGCTCAAAGGCCTATATATTATTGAGAAACAATGAAAAAACCTAAACATCCAAAAACCTAACCCTAGGAGATGAAACACCAGAATATGGGCCACGTCGGGGTAAATTGGTACATCAATTTCCTGGGGTCGTAACTTTGGCATACTATCTATGTTTAATGCACATGATACATCGTTAGAAAGATATATCCGAGGACTACACTGATATCAGCGAATATCAAGTCTAGAATGGACTCATATGCGCCGAAGCATTGATGCCAAAAAAATGTCATTTAGGGCCTCAAAATGGCTCCCGAAGTTCAGGACCCCAAAAACTGCTAAAAATAGTAAATTGTGCTACAATTAAGGAAACTGAAAAAMTGAAAGAAACAATGGTGTGGGTCCAAGTGGAATAGGCGGGTGGCCACCAATATCCACCTAGATCACTTTTAGTCATGACCTTTTATTACATTAATGTTTAATTTTACTTTATTTATTATTTTAATGTCTTTATATTATATTATTTATTTATTGTAACAGCGCCATTACCCAAGCTAGCAGGAAGCAAATGTGAAGGGTAAAAATCCCAAGAAGGGGGGTGCACTTCAAGGAAGAAACCCATGCCAAACTTGTAAGGAGTTGGCAAGTGAATCAGGTTCCTTTGTGCATGTATTTGTTGTATTCTTTTTGCTTTCAGATCTTCATAATAAAATTCTACTCCAAACTTGTTTTCCCCATGGGGGCTTTCTAGGGTCATGTTGACCAAAAACTTATGTGTTCATTTTTTATGTTTGCTTAGAATTTCAGTGGTAGGTTGTTAAATATCCTAAGAGGGTATTTGATGTTTTGAGTTATATGCATGTGTTAATATTTATGGCAGCCTAAACCATACATTTAACCCATGCAAGAGAGGTCTCAAATGGGCATCAAATCACATGACTAAAGACAGTTTTTCCAAGGGAGAATTATCAGACTATGTGACTGTCCAAAAATATTCATGTAAAAACGTGTGAGAAATCCTTGAGTTGACTGTTTTGGACAGCAAGTTAATTGTCCAAAAACAGTGAGACAAAACAGCTTGAAACAACTTGAAAATAGTTCCCAACAGCATGTCAAAGACAGACCTCTGTTGGTAGACTTTAGTGCCTCAAAAATATTCAATACAGGAGGTCCATACAAATTTGTATGGATCCGTACAGTGTCATACAACATGTGTGCAGGGTGTACAACAGTTGTTACTCATTTTATGTGCAGGGCATACCCTCTGTGAAAGCCATAAAGCTCAGTTCTTGGGTGATTTGACTAGGCATTACAACTGCTAAGTTTAAACAATCTGGAATTTTCTTGTAAGCTTTGATTAAGCAATGAAAAACTGATGTAGAAGGAGAAATCCTTTGTACATGTGTATTTTCTTACGCTATTTATTGTTTCCCAAATATTGTGTGATTGTTGTTGTGTTCAAAATTTATATATCTATGGTAATTAAATTTTGCAATTGACTTCTCAATTGGGTATATATAACTCAGGTTACTCGGAGGAATGATTGTCATCCTCTCTGGCAAGATTCAATCTTCGCTAGTGACATGTTGAGCTCTTTGTTGAATTAAATTAATAAAGTACCAAGGACAAGTGTTTCCCATCACTTAGACACCTAAGGGTGAGAAAGTGTCCAATGTGGTCCCTAGTGCATTAATTTCATGAGATATGAAATTAAATGAGACTTTATGAAAGTGAAATGAAATGGGTGAGTGAAAATTCATTTCATCTCAACGATCCATATAATTTATCCTCCACCGGTAGATTAGATATCTCTTCGCCTTCCCTCATGAGGTCGAATTAGGGAAAGGGCGCCCCATTCACTTGGTATTCTTCTTCATGTGATTTGGAGAGAGAAAGCAAGAGAGAGTTGAGTTGAGAAAGAGAAGGGTGTGTTGCAGCAGAGTAACAACAACTATTGCACCAGACTAACAACAAGTGTTGCAACAGAGTTACAACAAATTTTAGCAGAGTAACAGTGAGTAATAGCAAGTGGAGTAACAACATAGAATTCGAAGGAGAAAGTACAGCGAGTACTGGGTCGTACTGTACAAATTTTGAGCAGGCGATATAGCATAAATTTGGCACATAAATCGAGGAGGTTAGATGCACATTTTTTTGGGCGTGTTTGGCACAAAAATGAAGGAACCTAGCTGTCATTAATTTTTGGAAATCAGAAACAACATACAGGCACGATTTTTGAGACAACAGTACCACAATAAATGTAGTGACAGTCGTACACAGTACAAATTTCTTTGCACAAAAATTCAGGAGATGTTTAGCATGCTTTTTGAAGCTGTGTGTAGACATAGAAATCGAGATATGTCTATGTATTAATTTTTGAAGAAGTCTGTTGTAAGAAATTCTTTCTCAGAGCTCTGCAAATAATAAAAATCCCCTATCTCTCTAGTTTTCCCCTTGTGGGTTTTTCCAAGGTCGAAGTTAGACAAAAAATCTATGAGTTAAATTTTATGGGTGTGTTTATTTATGAGTATTTTGTTGTAGCAGACTTCATGTGTTTTTGTTCATGAGCATTTAATTGTCTTATAACTAATTTGCAACCTAAATTTGCAATGTGGGTTAGGTTTAAAACTATGTGTCTCATTGAGACTTGAAACTGGGTTGGGCTCTGAAATTTCTACATGGTATCAAAGCTTAATGTGTGAAAGGAGAAAAAATATATCAGGCACAAATTGCAGGGATTTTTCTAAGAAGAGGTACTTCACCAAACATAAAATTGTGGGATTGCATTTCAGTTGAGAGGGTCAATGGCCATTGGTTTGACGGCTGAGGACAGGTTGGATGGAGCTGCGAATTTCAGCTCATGGAAGGAGAGGATTGTGTTTCTTTTGTAGGAGTGTGAGTCGTGGGATATTTCGGAGAACTCACAAACGAATCTCGTGAAGGAACCTATGGATGCTACTCTTTTGGCATCTTACACCAAAAAGAATATAAAGGCCAAAAGAATTATCCTTGATGCCATTAAGGACCATTTTATTCCACATGTGACTGGGAAGACCATTGCCTATGAGATTTGGGAATCCTTAACCAAACTATACCATAGTTCCAATGAAAATCAGAAAATGGTATTGAGGGAGAAACCGAAGAGCATTAAAATGACCAAGATTGAAAATCATACCACCTATATTACCAAGATTACTCAGATGAGGGATGAACTTGGTGTTGTTGGGGAGGTTGTTGCTGACAACGAACTTGTGAGGACTTCCTTGAATGGGGTAACCAAACAATGGGTTGTCTTTGTTGAAGGCATTGTAGCAAGGGAAAATCTTCCAAAGTGGGACCATCTTTGGGATGACTTCATTCAGAAGGAAACTTGGAGAGCCTATGTGCATGGGAGTTCATCTACAGGTAATGAAGAGGAGAATGTGGCACTTGCAACTAAAGGCAAGAACAAGTCCAAGAAAGGTTCCAAGGGAGGGAACAAGCAGAAAGGTGAAGGGAAAAAAGACATGATCAAAGTCAAGTGCTTTGCATGTCACAAGTTTGGACACTATGTTGGAAAGTGTCCTAACAAAAAGAAGAAGAAGCAGGTTGCAGCTTCAGCTGATGTGGAGTGGTTTTCCCACAATTTTGAGGAGTATTCATTGTTGGTGTGTCTTTCCTCTAGAGTATCATCTATTGGTATTTCGTACATTGATAGTGGTTCCTCCTGCCATATGACAGGTGTTCATTAGTACTTCACTGATCTTATAGAGATTGGAGATCTTGAGGTGGTGTTTGGAGATGATTCAGTGGTCAAGGAAGTTGGTAGTGGGACAGTATCATTTTAGAGGGAGTCTCTACCTCCCATGTTGAGGGATGTCCTATGTGTTCCAGGCTTGAAGAAGAACTTGGTGTCAGTTTCCACTATTGAGGATAGAAGATATGAAGTATTGTTTCATGAGGCATGTTCTCTTTTATCCTAAGGGATCAGGTATCACTTCGGCCAAAGTGATTGGGATCTGGCATGAGAAGTTGTACAAGATCATGTTTCATCATGCTAGAGCATTGATGCATAGTACCAGCAACAGTGACCTTTGTGATTTATGGCATAGGAGGATGGCCCATTTGCACCATGGGGCTCTCAGGATCTTGAGAGAGATTGTGACTGGAGTGTCATAGTTCAGTATAAAGCACTAGGAGGTGTGCAAGGGGTGAGCTCTTGGGAAGTACGCCAAGGTTGCTTTTCCAAGCAGTGACAACATAGTAGCAGGTATTCTTGATCTTATTCATATTGATCTATGTGTTCCTATGTCTTATGCCTCTTTGACTGGTTTTTTGTATTATGTCACTTTCATTGATGACTTCTCTCAGAAGTCTTGGATTTTCTTCATGAAGACCAAAGGACAGGTCTTTCAACGGTTCCAAGAGTTCAAAGCTCTTGTGGAGAACCAAACTGGGAAGAAGATCAAAGTGTTAAGATCTGATAATGGGGATGAGTATACCTCTAATGAGTTCAGTGACTTTTGTGTTAGAGAGGGAATTAAGAGAGAAGTGACAGTTCGTTACAACCCATAGCAGAATGGGGATGCTAAGAGGAAGAACATGGTTATTGTTGGGGTTGTGAGAGCCATGTTACATGATTAGGGACGACCATTGTTTCTTTGGGTTGAGGCTTGCAACATTGCAGTTTATCTATAGAATCGAAGTCCACACAAAGTCTTGGGGGATAAGACTCCTGAGGAGGCTTTCTCTAGGAAGAAGCCTAAGGTGGGGCACTTTAGGATCTTTGGGTGCCTACTTATTCACATGTCCCTTCTCAGAAGAGAACAAAGCTAGATCCCATGGAAGAGAAGGGAATATTTGTTGGGTATATCGAGACCTCGAAGGCTTTTCGCATATAGATCCCTTATTTGAGGAAGACACTTGTACGACGGGATGTGAGATTTGAGGAGGATAGAGCCTTCTGGATGTCACGAGATATGGAACAAGGGGAGCAGTCAGCTCCTCAAACTCGGGTGATTCCTTCACAGAGCATAGTGACACAGAGTTCAGGACCACCTATTTCAGGGACTACTAGTTCACAGGTGACAGGGTCACAAGTTACTGGTCCTCAGGTTATTGGTTCACAGGGTATTGTTTCTCAGTCTACTGGTTCATAGACTACCTCAGGATCATCTTCAGGTACACAATATTTAGGTGGTGGGATTGAGGAGGAGGTGTCCCTCCACATGGTGCTACTAAAGAGAAGAGGAATCCCAAGTGGCTTCAAGACACTTTGAAGAAAGCACAAGGTTCAGTGGGGAATCCCAGACAGACTATGAGGGAAAGTAAACCTCTTGAGAGGTCTTGCAGCTATCTTGCGATGGTGAGAAGCATCAGAGAGTCTGATCCTTCCACTTTTGAGGAGGCAGAATTTCAACAGGTCTGGAAGGACGCCATGATGGAAGAGTATAGTTCCATCATGAAGAATGATGTTTGGGAGGTGGTTCCGAGACCTGAGGGGAAGTTAGTGGTGAATTCCATGTGGCTCTACAAGATCAAGTATGTTGTTGATGGAAGCATTAAGAAGTTCAAAGCTCGTTTTGTGGGTTAGGGGTTCTCACAGGTAGAGGGAGTTGACTATGATGAGACATTCGCTACGGTTTCCAGATATACCTCGATCATGGCAGTGATCTCCATTGCAGCAGAGATGGGTTGGAAGATCCATTAGATGGATGTGAAGACCACATTTATGAATGTTCTCATAGAGGAGGTGTACATTGAGCAGCCTTGGGGCTTTGAGATGCATGGGAAAGATTCTCATGTGTGCAAACTAAAGAAGGAATTGCATGGGTTGAAGCAAGCTCCTAGAGCTTGGCATTCCAGGATAGATACATACTTACAGTAGATGGGTTTCGAGAAGAGGGAGGCAGATCCCAACTTATATTACATTGTGGTTGGAGAGGATCATCTCATTCTTGTGTTATATGTGGATGATATCTTCATTACAGGGGATGAGAAACTCAGTTGGTTGCAAGGATATCCTTGCTTCATAGTTCGAGATGAAAGACATTGGTCTGATGCACTACTTCTTAGGATTGGAGGTTTGGCAAGATCATGGAAACATCTTTCTGTGACAGGGAAAATATGTTGTTGATAATCTAAGTAGATTCCAGATGGAGGACCATAGGCCCATGTCCACTCCTATGATAACTAACTGGAAGAAGTTTCATTCTTCTGAGTCAAAGTTGGTTGATCCCACGTTGTATCGCCAGTTGATTGGTTCACTGATTTATCTGGTCAACACCAGACTAGATCTTTGTTTTGTTGTCAACTCACTTAGTCAGTTCATGGCGAAGCATCGGAGAGTACATTGGGTGGCAACAAAACATGGGCTCGGGTACCTTATGGGTACAATGGATTATGGCATGAACTATGAGAGAGGGGATGGAGTTAGATTGATTGGCTACACTAATTCAAATTGGGCAGGATGTGTCAGTGACAGGGAGAGTACCTCAAGTTGTTTCTTTGGATTGGGCTCAACAGTGGTGTCTTGGTTCAGTCAGAAGCAAAATTCGATGGCTTTGAGTTCTGCAGAGGCTGAGTAAACGGCAACCAGTCGTGCCATTTGTGAGGCCATTTGGCTTTGCAAGTTATTGGTTGGGATATTTGGTGTGTGATGAGGCCCGCGATGATCTCATGTGACAATCAGAGTTGCATCAAACTCTCTGAGAATCTAGTTTCTCATGACAAGTCTAACACATCGATATTAGATATCACTTCATCTGGGATTATGTTCATAAAGGAGTAGTTGAGCTACAATATATCTCCACAGATGAGCAGGTGGCAGACATCCTCACAAAATCTTTAAGTTTGATCCTTTCAAAGATAATCTTTGGGTGGTGAGGAACACTTTCTTCGGTAAGAGGTAGTGTTGAATTAAATTAATAAAGTACCAAAGGAAAAGTGTTTCTCATCACTTAGGCACCTAAGGGTGAGAAAGTGTCCAATGTGGTCCCTAGTGCATTAATTTCATGAGATATGAAATTAAATGAGACTTTATGAAAGTGAAATGAAATGGCTGAGTGAAAAGTCATTTCATCTCAACCATCCATCTAAACTATTCTCCACCATTAGATTAGATGTCTCTTCACCTTCCCTCATGAGGTCGAATTAGGGAAAGGGCGCCCCATTCACTTTGTATTCTTCTTCATGCAATTTGGAGAGAGCAAGAAAGAGAGAGTTGAGCTAAGAAAGAGTAGGGTGTGTTGCAGCAGAGTTACAACAAATTTCAACAGAGTAACAGTGAGTAACAACAACTGGAGTAATAACACATAATTCAAAGGAGAAAGTACAGTGTGTACTGGGCCATACTGTACGAATTCTAAGAAGGTCATACAAAGAAAGTTGGCACAGAAATCAAGGAGGTTAGCTGCACATTTGTTTGGGCATGTTTGGCACAAAAATCGAGGAACTCGACTGCTATTAATTTCTATAAATTAGCAACAGCATAGAAGAACGATTTTTGAGACAGTCGCACCACAATAAATGCAATGAGAGTCGTACACAGTATGGATTTCTTTGCACAGAAATCAAGGCATTATTTAGCACGCATTTTGAGGCTGTGGGAACAAAAATCGAGGAGTTGTTTAGCATGCATTTTGAGGTTGTGTGTGGGCACAAAAATCGAGATAAGATTGTGTATTAATTTCTGAAGAACATTGTTGTAAGAAATTATTTCTCAGAGCTCTGCAAATAATAAAAAGCCCATCTCATTGGTTTCCCCTTGTGGGTTTTTCCAAGGTCGAAGTTAGACCAAAAATCTGAGTTTAATTTTCTGTGTGTGTTTATTTCTGAGTATTTAGTTGTAGCAGAGTTCATGTGTTTTCTGTTCATGAGCATTTAATTTTCCGCTAACTAATTTGCAGCCTAAATTTGCAATGTGGGTTGGGCATTAAATTGTCTCATTAAGACTTGAAACTGGGTTGGGGTCTGAAATTTATACACTCTTAACGAGTATATTTTTGTCACGGCCTCGACCCCTATATTGACAAATCCTCAAGCTTATGCAGAATCCAGCTTACTCTGGATACCATGCTCAGAATGAGAACAAGTGTTTGGCACATTTCCCATGGAAATGTATTTTCTTTAAAAAAATAATACTGTGCAATTGACTTCTTATTTGATTGAGAACACAAGGACAGTAGTCACCTAGGGTAAGAAAATTTACCATGTTGAAAATAGAGGGCAAAGACCCCATCAACTATTCCACAACAAAACATAAAAATCACAATATTGAATGTATAGTGGAGAAACTCTTCACGCCGTTGTCTAACTACTGTATTAATAAGAATGTATAGTGTATAGGGAGAAAAATCTTCACGCCGCTGTCTAACTACCATATTAATAAGAATGTATAGGGGAGAAGATCTTCAAGCCACTGTCTAACCACCATATTAATAAGAGACCATTGAAAAAAAACTGACCACCACCATATTAATAAGAAACCACTGAGAAAATACACTGACCACCAATGTTGGATATAACCACCGGTGATTCATAAATGACTTTAAAGACCATAAAGTTGAGCTTAACCACTATCAGCCACCACTTTAGACCTATCAAAAGAGGCCCGGAGGATTAAGTCACCTCAGATAATATAGACAATTGCTTGTGGTTTTGTGAACTCACTAGATGAGGATGCAGGAAGGATTAGTTCAATTGATTGGGATACCAAGCTCAAGGCAAATATAAGGCAAATGGTTGAAGGACAAGAAGTAAACTGACAAGTTCTTGGAAATGTTCGTGGCACTAAGCCATTGGCTCCACTAGATCAATAGAGTGAAAACAAGTGCCAAAAGTTTAGCCCTGGCAGCAGACCCCTCTAGAGAGCTTCAACGTATCATACATGGATGTTTGTTAATCTAAGCTTCCAAATCAAAAGGTGATTGGTCTTGATTATTAGGCTCTTGTACTACCTGTTGATGTTGTTCCCAAGTCCTATCTAGTAATCTTTTGTAGTTTATGTTTTGATCTTTTATCCTGAAACTCCAATGAAGGGATAAATTTATAGTTTGTTCCTATTGTAAAAGAAGTATACTAGAAATTCTAGTTTTGTTTGGTAGATTAGGGAAGCTTATTTATGGGCTAACTATTAGGATTTTTACCATGCTTAGCATGTATTTGGATCTCTTGGACTCTTTTTTTTTGAAGTGCATCTTTAAACTCAAAGAGAAGCTTTGCAACAGTTTCGAAAAAATTGGGCACCACAAGTACCTTGCTTGCAAAAGCAAGACAAGCCTCAAAAAACAAACCATTGAACATAACTTATTTCATTTAGCTAAGCTATAAGAAGGAGATACCCTTCCATCAAAATCACCCAACACTCACACCTAGCTCCAACTACTTATCCATGCCTCCAAGGAAATTAAACCTTGGTGGATGCCCTTGCCATTGTCTTTCACAACTGAACCACAACCCCATTGTTTGGAGCTCCTAGGTGACCTTAAATAATTTTGATTTTCTTGTTAATATATCAAATGAATTTTTATCAAAATAAATAATTCCTAAATTCTATCCATCTATATGAATCAATAATACATTATACGAACCATGCAATGTTTCACAAGTGGAAATACCCTAGATCAATGTCCAATTTTGTCTCGTGTATCAAATAGATGAGCAATGCACAAAAGTGTTAAGGAAAATGGAGACACAACAAAGCATTAAAAAAATAACAGGATTATAAAGCCCTTGCATATTCCAAAGACAAAAATATGAAATCGACTACCGTCTTCTGATTTTTGTAACTAATAAACTACTGGCATATAAAAAGGGTATAATCCTAGTGTACGACTAACAATATTCCAAGAACTATTTGTTCATTACCTATGGAATCAGTGGCAAGGCTGTAAATCCCAATTACTTCATCATTAAATTAATCCTAGCAACAAAGGCTGAAAACATGTAATCCTTCATATCATTAAATTACAGTAGTTACTTCCATCATATCTCCTACCTAAATGCAAAGGTAACAAAAATCACTCAGTGTAGTCTCGTGTGTAACTTTGGCTTCTACATTTTGCTCAGGTCTTAGCAGTCTTAATCTACTTCTTCAAGAATAATAGATATTATATTATCTTGCACTTTGCTATGTTTTTCCAATTTGGCTTTTGTTCTATCCTTCTGGTTCTTTTGCTCTACATTACAGTTGTGAAAGTTGTCTTCAATTCTCCCAATTGTTCTAAGCTTGCATATCAATGGTCCTTATGAATAGAGACAGGTTATATACTGCAATTTATTCTCTAATTCAGCAGTCAACACAACCAAAATAAAACCCCTTAAAATAAAGTTTTTTTAAGGTCACTAGATAAGAGGAAAGTGTTCAATATGGAATCCTTGCTATGAGCTAGTATAGAAAATTTAAATTATGTTTGCCTCCATTCAGTTACTCAAGGAGAATATTGTGACAATGTGGGTTCTCAAGGGAAAAATATTACAAACATAGACTGCTGCTATGATCAATGAATCCAGCAAAGAACCAATGTTGAATATTAATTAAATTAAATTGAGATATTTACTTTGAGCATTGCAAATAGGTGTGCTTCTAGTTGCTTGAGAAATAGACTATTTTCCAATCTCAACATGCAATCTATACAACAAAATCCATATCAAAAAGATTTTCCCAAAACACTTTAGGTCCATAGGAACCAATTTGGCTTTTGGTTCTATCCTTCTGGTTCTTTTGCTCAAACAATTTCAAAAGATACAAATTTCATAAAGTTGGAAATATGGTGTTGGCGACGGAAGTTGCTCCTGGATTGCAACAGGAGCAGAGCCCGACGCCCATCAGTTTATGTCACGATTTGTTTATAAAATAGGTGATCAAATGGAAGCTATCTCAGCGCCATATTGTTCTAACTCCGAAACTAGGCCAGGTAGGCATGGGCAGGTGAGGTCTTAATCAAACTTCAGACAGTGAATTGTAGTAAGGGTGAGTAGGAGGAAGACTTGTATCAGAGAGATGCAAAGGTCTGTCATAAACATCAGGTTTCTAACAAACTGTAGAAGAAGGCATCTAAACGCAAGATCTTCTTACGTTCAAACGCTGAAAACCAGAGAATACAATGATGCCACAATAAATCCTTTATCATAACATAATTGCAATAATTCATGCGAATCCATCGATCACGAACTCTCTCAGTATGAGATGAAAATTAGATGGAGTAAGAAAGATTGTCTGTCATAAAACAAGAAATCTCAAATACAGATGCATAACCAGAAAGCTAGAATATCTGTTAAAACTTTACAATCGGGAGCTTCACTCTACCATCGATGCCTACAAAAATGGTGAAAACGCCTACATATACTCAAAACAACAACAACAGAAAAAAAAAGATGTTGCATTAAAAGCATTGCGTCTACAGGTCTTCTGACAGTCTGCGCATGCAGACTCTGGCCGATCGTGCACCCAAGATAGACGTTATCAGATTTCGGACTGTCCTGCTGCAGATGAATCGACCAGCTTTAGTCCTTTGCTGGAATTTCCTTTTATGGCGGAGATGATGCCCAACCACCAGCAACAACCACAATAACAGCTTTCTTGGGACTGGGGACAGCCTTGGTCAACCCTACCTTCTAGGATGTGGAGGTCTCCTAATGGTGCCACCTGGATCAGCTGAACGGTCTCTCTTTGGATGTTGCTTCGCTGGACTGTTATGAGGGACCCCTATGGCGGATGTGAAAAAGGGTATGATGGGAGAGATGGCATCAACACGGTGGAGGTGACTGGGAGTGAGAGGGACACATGGCAGGAGACGAGAGGGCGATGAGCTGAGGAGGGGCCATGTGGATGGAAAGAGGGAAGTTGGATAGATGACGGGGGAAGAGGGTGGCGGTAGGTGGAGAATGGGTGGCAACGGGGAGGACGACTCAGACAGAGACACGACAGAAAGGGGGGCCCACTAGAGTGAAATTCCATTCCGGACCCCCCCCCTCCATTAAAGGCAGAACCGATGGGGGGGTCCAGAATTCAATACAGAATGTAGATCTAAGCACCGAGACTTGGGTCGTCCAGATGCGCGCATACATTATCTCTGATTCTGGACCCCCCCCCCTCTCGTTAAAGCCAGAATGACGGAGGGGGTGCGGAATTGGACCTTGTCCATAAATTTGAGTGTCTGGATCACGACAATCCAGATCTGCGCCCTCTTTAGATTAAATGTGCCCGAGCCTCACTGATGGATGAATGGTTGAGATGACCTCGGCTCTTTTAACATGAAAATCTCGAAGGGCCCCACTTGTGGCTCAGCTATTGCGCCTTATGTCCTTCAGATGGATGGTCGAGATGGTATTTGATGTTAGAAGAGGGCTGCCTCTATTACCAATGCCGCTCGACGTGACCGGGTGCTAGGACCATAGGCTTAGCTTCAAAGGCGTTTATCGGCGTTTCGGGGTTAGGGGTTTCGAGATGTAAGATGATGAGGGACTTTTACCCTTCGAACTCCCGAATGTCGATATGTCGATGTGACTAGATCTTGCACCATGTGTCACTGGATCGGATGACCCAGATTTAGTCTTGAAATATAGGCGCTTTCTCTGACGCTATATATCGGGTAACTTGGTAGCCCTGAAATCCCGATGACCGTTGATCTGCTTCGTCGCTTGATCTTTGTCATTGAAATCAGACTGCTCGCTCTCTTGATTTAAGCCTGAAATGGACTTCTTCTGTGAGCTGCGCTCGGCGCTTATGGATGTGGTCTTTGAATAAAACTCATCTGACCAGTTTTCAAAACCCCACTTCTATGCGTTTACACCAGAGGCCTAAAATCAGAGAGGAAAACACCCCTATACAATAAATGTTGCTAACATTAGGCTCCATGGGGGATAGAGTCGTCCCTGTGATGCTCTAAGGACTCATTTTGCAGTCCCAGTGCCTTGCGATTGGGCTATGGAGTCAAGCTCAAAACATCCCGCTTCTGAAAATATAGGCCGAAAAGTAAAGCAAAGCAAACAAAGCTACATGCTCAAAGGAGCTTATTTATATATAGTCCTAATGCTAATAAAATATTTTACATGGGGCTAGGTGAGAGCAGACTTCCACCATAGCCATTCAAGAAGCTTCCTGAATAGAAGCTCCTTCCTTCTGTCGATGATCACCAGCAGATGGTGTAACCGTGACAGCAGAACGGCTACACTCTTCAACTTCTCCTCACATGCTAAAGTTGATATGAAATAGGGTGGCTCCAAGGCATAAAGAACATGCCACTCCATGTATACGCTGACAGGGTCATAGAATGAGTGGCGAATTTTAAAAAATTGGCGACAGGCAGCCTCCTCTGCTACACAGTTGTTCCCATGTGGCTGAATATTTCTGACAAGCCCAGGTGAGTGGACAAATGTCGTAGGCTCACTGATCTCAGGCGGTGGCTTCTCGCTAACTAGCTCTAGATAGAACATGAAATGCGCGCTCAGTTGCTCCTCTGGTTCCTCCTCCTCTTTGTGCACTCTCCCATCTTGTAAAAAGGGAACAGTCTCCCGATCCTTCTCTTCAATCCCAAATGTAAATACATCATGGGAAATCTCATGAAGGAAGAAAGAACAATCCTCTTCCACAATGGCTTCTTCGTTTAAATCTGAGACAGTAGGGTCATCAGGGGAAAATGCTAACACATCTAAGAAATATTCTATAATCTCTTCAAAAGAGCTGCTTAGATCATCTGCCTCGAAGACTGGAAAATTGTCTCTGTTGTCTTCAGATTCCAACCTTGCATGTTGGGCAGTGAGAGATTTTTCCTTCTCTATCAGTTCACTCAGAGCATCTTCCTCCCCCAGTCTTCTATCCTTACAGCCCTCATCATCACAGCCTCCATCTGACATAATCATATCTGGGAGGATTTCTTCTTCTTGGCTCTCCCATGGGTCAGATTCATAATGACCATAAACAGGACCCATGGGAAATCTTTTTTCATAATCTCTCTTAGTAGAGCTACTAAGGGCATCTTCTTCAAAGGATGGGAAATCCTCAGCATGTTGTTCAACTTCCCACCTGTCAAGTCTGGCAGTGATAGATTTTATCAGTTCCATAACTCCGCCCGAAGCATCTTCTTCCTCCCTGGGATCTTCATAATCATCCATTGTAGAGGATACCAAAATCATCTTCTTCAAAGGGTGGAAAATCCTCTGCACATCGCTCAGCTTCCCACCTGTCAAGTCTGGTAGCGATAGATTTTATCAGCTCCACAACTTCGTCTGAAGCAGACAAATGGGGAGGAGAAAGGACTGATTCCTGATCCAGGTCATCAGGATCATCCCCATAGCCTTCATAAGAGACATCTCTATCTTGTATACATTTGTTGTAGTATCCCTCACAACAGTTATGAAAAATCAACTCAGAGGGATACAACTTCTGACAGTAAGCGGTGAAAGCTGCATGGAACTCACTGAGTGAAGAAATGCTAGCAGGGGGTAAAGAATGATACCATCTATGCACATCCCCTGCTAAAGAGAACATGAACATCTTCAGTAATACATCTTCATGATGTATCTCCCACTAACGCATGAGTTCATGAAACTCACTGAGGTGCTGAGCAGGGTTGTCCTCTTCACATTTTCCAAATATGGGCAAATAATCACCCCATTCATTCGGAGAGGGGACAACATTAGGAAAACCAGGAATAGTAGAAAAATTAAAAGGATCAAACCTGTAAGCAAGGATTTTCTCCATATCGAACCAGTGGATTCACCAATCGATCCTTGAATCATGGAGTCGCCAGGTGAAATATGCGCAACTTTGAATGTGTCTAGTCCTTGTTCACCATCAAAGGCCAGATCCTAACGCTGTTGTTGTTAGGATATTTATACACTTAGGAGTTAGTTAATATCTACTTGGTCTAATATGTCGTTAGGTAAATGTGTGTTT
>JZKD02S2091843.1:300411-316071 GCA_000966675.3 Picea glauca | reverse complement strand
AGGGGGTGCGGAATTGGACCTTTTCCATAAATTTGAGTGCCTGGATCACGACCGTCCAGATATAAGCCCTCTTTAGATTAAATGTGCCCGAGCCTCGTTGATGGATGAATGGCTGAGATGACCTCGGGGATTTTAACATGAAAATCCTGAAGGACCCCACTTGTGGCTCAGCTATTGCGCCGTGTGTCCTTCAGATGGATGGTCGAGATGGTATTTGATGTTAGAAGAGGGCTGCCTCTATTACCAATGCTGCTCGACATGACCGGGTGCTAGGACCATAGGCTTAGATTCAAAGGTGTTTATCGGTGTTTCGGGGTTAGGGGTTTCGAGATGTGATATGACGAGGGACTTTTACCCTTCGAACTCCCGAATGCTGATATGACGATGTGACTAGATCTTGCACCATGCTTCACTGGATCGGACGACCCAGATTTAGTCTTGAAATATAGGCGCTTTCTCTGACGCTATATATCGGGCAACTTGGTAGCCCCGAAATCCCGATGACTATTGATCTGATTCGTCGCTTGATCTTTGCCGTTGAAATCAGACTGGTCGCTCTCTTGATTTAAGCCTAAAATGGACTTCTTCTGTGAGCTGCGCTCGGCGCTTATGGCTGCGGCCTTTGAATAAAACTCATCTGACCGGTTTTCAAAACCCCACTTCTATGCGTTTACACCAAAGGCCTAAAATCGGAGAGGAAAACACCCCTATACAAGAAATGTTGCTAACATATGGAATTGAAAAATTAAAAAGAATTAGCTCAAACAATGAAAGATGGATTTAGGAATATGAACGTTTTAACACCTATATGTTTTCCTGCTTTTCTTTAGAACCAAAAATTTAAATCAACACACTTATCTTCTTTAAACTATGGGTCCCTTCCCTTCAAAGTTCAAATCAAGATCAAGAATCTAGAATCAATTTGATATCACATGAAGACAACTAAAGAATGACTTTTCATTAAACTCGTGAGAAAGACAATGTAAGTACATAATCAATACTAATAGTAAGACCCCATTGTTCAAAATTGTATAATATTTAACATAGTCTTCATCTAATACAATGTTATTAATTAGAGATTAGTTGCGTCCATGACAACTATCAACTTCCAAACCTTTGGATGTGTTACCCTCTCATGGGTAGCAAACTTTGGATACCTTCACAATAGTATCATGTACTTTGGATACAAACCATTATGTGTTTCTTGCAAATGCTCAGAGATCAATGCACCTTGATGCTTCAAGTTACTCCATAGATACTCCATGTGTAATACTTACCTAGGCATGATGACATAACCTTCTGACGTGTCGTGAAGTTATAGTTACCTTGCGACTGTTGATTCAAATGTCATAACTTACAAAATCTTATCACTTGCGTCATATTACCTTGGGGAACATCCTGGATGTGGATAGCGCAATCCACATCCTAACCATATATAAGCATTTTCCATCTCCCTAAGTATCATTCATCTCCATCCACATAAAAAAAAATGGCATCATGTCATTTATGTTTTCTCGAAGGTCAGAAGAAAATGTGAGAGTTAAAGGCCGAAATCAAATAAATCCATAAAAGTTAAAGAGGTGATGAACAAAGCAAACAAAGTACAATTACTTCACTATGGTCCCCCCACTTTCAAAGTCCTGAGAGCAAAATGACTATCGAAAGAAAAAAGGACCTAGAAGAAATGATCAAAAGAAAAGAAAAGAAAAGGGAAGTGTGTGCACACTGAAGTAGTAAGACTCTTTCAAGAAGGCAAAAAGAAGTGCCTAGCTAAAATAAAGCTAGAAATAAAAAGATTGATCTATGCATTTCTACAACTTTGAGAAGCATCATATGATTATTCCCCCTTCCCTTTTCGTTACTAACTTCATTAATTTCCTATCTCTTACTTGAAAACTTAAAAAATGTGGGTGTTCCCTCGGAATGGACTCATTTAATATAATTAATAATGTTTCCCTAGATAAAACTTAGGAAAGTGTCAAAATTAATTTAATTGTTATGGGGGTTAAACCCATCATCTTAGGTGGTTATTACACATTGGAGTATTATTTGATCCGTGGAGCCCCCTTTTCCTATTTGAGCACCTACCTAATTCACAACTTAAGTTAAAGGGCGAATTTTGATTTGACACGTGATTTTTTCCATAAAAAAAACTGCCATGATGGGCTTTTTTGTCCACTTTGACATTGTTTTAAAGGGTATGCACCATGAAAAGCGGAAAAAACATATTTCTATTTGTAAGAGCACATCTAAAATAACATTTTGCTCATGGCTTTTTATTCTACCCATGGTATTATTTTCTTACCATGGTTTTGTAAGTGATTACAAGCCTCCTCTTCATCTATAAAAGGGGAGAACCTCTCATTTGTAAACTAACTGAAATTTATTGGAGAATAAGAAAAGGATATGTTGTTGCAAGTTATTGTCTTTCATTTTTTTAGGTGAATTTATTGCTTCAATGGAAGGTAGCTTATATATCTAATGTTGAAGCGGATAATACTACATGTTAGAGGAACAAGCTAAGGAGCTAGGAGGTAACTCTAACCCCTTGTTTTTCTATTTTGTCTTAGATATATTTAGATAAGATCTAATGTTTTCTTTCTATCATGTCTAAATTTATATCGTTGAATGCTAGCATGTTGTAGGTTGTTTGCAGTTATTGATTCAACCCCCTCTAGCCTAGACTCTAGTTGTCCCAATTCTAGTGTTTTTTCCCCATCCCCTGGTAAGGGAATACACCAGCGAAACTATTTTATTAATTTCCTTAGATCTTAGTGACCCCATAGCCCAATGATAGACCATTTTTCCTTATAAAATTTTTCCAATAAAAAGAAACCCTTTTAATTCTTCTTGTCAAATTTTATTGTTTTTTGAGTTTGAATGATTCATCTTTCACTTAATATTTCTTGTGCTAATCTATTCTTCCATGCTATTTTGCAGAGTTAACACTGGTTGGAAATCTAGATCTGACTTTATTACTTTGCAGTTCGATCTTCATCTAAAAAATCAATTTATGTTTTGGGGTTAAATCTAATAATTTATCGCCTCCCTTTCACATAGATCTAGATATCACATCCCACCCTAAGGATTCAGACCAACAAGCCTCCTCATCGACCACTATGTGACTTAGGTAGCACATTCGTAGGTTTCAAAATCGTATCTCCTTCATGCTACTATTTGACCATTTTGCTAAGGTATCAAACGACCACAAAGCCCTCGATCTGATCCCTTTGAAATAGTGGCTTGCTTAGTGATTTGTTTCTACGTGTGACTAAGGTTGTGCATCTCCTATTTTACACCAAATCTATTATTAAATCCCAACGACCATAAAGGTACCACGAATCTGTCTCCTTAGTTTGAGTTAAGTCTGTTTCTAGAACAAAAGCTCGATTTCATGTTGATAGAAGCCTCGTGCAATTTTTTTTTGAAACCCAGATCCACACCCTCAACCTGTCGTACATTGTTCGGTAAAACCTTCAACCCATCAACTAGATCACAGGATGTTGTGTCCCTTCAACCTATCCTCGATCTATTTTATGAGTTAAATCTTGCCCAACGATCACAATCTTGACCTGCACATTCTTTACGCCGAAAGGCGTACACCTATTGACAATGGGCACATTTAATATGATTTTAGTACTTAATCAGTTTTGTATGGACAAGATTAAATATTGTTGGAATATTCTTAGTCATCCCAATAAATCAATGGTTGATTTCAACCACTAACTTCCTCATTATTATAAAGACATTCATTTACATGTTTATTTTTTTACTTTTACTTAATCATATTTAAAATTTACTATGATGCCTTTGAGTGATTAACGTTTCATTTTCTAAAGAGCCCAAGTTTACCAGCCACGATTTTTACTCCAACTATTATTTACTATTATTTACTAGGCGGGGTTTTCCTGCCTTACCGCGTCGATTATTTAATGCACAGGCTTCTGCAATTATTTAATGCCCAAGACTCGATTATTTCGGCGTTCACCAGCCACGAGTGACTTGTGGTTGTGCTAGTCTTATCTACATTGGGTATGTGATCATGGGTCATATCTTTGTTTGATTAGACGACTAATGGGTCAAAATTAAACAAATAATGCTTTAGTCATTTGGTCACATAATAACATGGTAGTATATCATGGTTGGATTTGCAAGTTTCATTAAAAAAAAATTAATGGTTTGAAACTATATGAGAAGGTTCAGCTCATTTTAGGTTTACTAAAATTTCATTTAATAATTCACTATAATGATATGGTTACATTAGAAAAGAAACTTACGATTTTTTTCATTGGTTAATAATTGATTAAAACAAATTTAGATGCCTTGGTAATTGGAGACAACGAAATGTGGAATGTTTCTCTTGTTATAATAATATAATCGGGTCATTTGATGATTAATGATAAATGATGTGAGGTTAATAATTTCACTCTCTCTTTCTTGACATATAATTTGGGTATATGATGTTTGATCGATTACACATTAACATTTCACTTTGTACTATGCATGATGAACCAAACTTTACATTGAGAACTTTAACAAATCCTTGTGCAAAACAATTAAAAAATTAGCAAGTGGAAAGTTTAAATATAACTTTGCATTGGATCTCCAACTTTAAAATTTTGTAATGCATGGATCATGTAAGTACATTGATGTAAATGTCAATTTTTATTATTCAAGCACTTTACGTTTAAATGCAAGATATAATAATGTTATCACAGTTCTTGGCAAGACCCTTAGTAATATAGGCTAGAGACAGGTACCCAGCATATATAAATAACGATAGGGAGTTGTCGCTTAGCATTTAAAACTACGGTTTGAGATTAATACACACATGGATACATTGTGATTTCAGAGGGATGCCTAGAGATTGTATCTCGCCCTGTTGGAAGTCTGTGTAACCCCCTATTGGTACCCTCTTGAGTAGTATTGTATTAGACAACCCCTGAACTCGGAGTTTCACTTCCACATACCTTCAAGTATATTGGATGTCCCCCTAGGTATCATGAAACCATCCATATTCCTCTTCTTTTCCTATCTTCTAGAAGTGGTTGTTACATTTACCCCATAAAGGTCTGTACCTTCATCCTCTTATGAGAAGAAGGGGCTCAAATGCCAAGTCCTAATGCACTGAATGCAAAAGTCGATCCTTATAACTACATGGTAATGAAAACCAACGAATTAGATGTTGAATTTTAATGCTTAGCTCATGCACATGTAGTTTATTTCAATTTAGCATGTACTTGAACCATAAACAATGCAGTAATACCATATACAATAGTTGCAGTAACCAAGATCACAAGAAGAATAACCATGCACAAGAACACAAGAGTTTATTCTGGGAAAACCCTTCTCAATAAAGGGAAAAACCCATCAATCATTTGCTATAGAGTCAAGAGAATATCCCACACACCATGAACCCTAGAGCACACAAGAGGGTGCTCTATGACCTAGAAACTTGTGCCTAAGAGAAGTGCACACTTCAGTCGTACAACTAGCTTGAGAGAATGTTACAATGAAGTGTGAGTGAGTGTGATCCACAATGGGGATCTGCTCTCTTGTTTATACAAGACCTGACACAACAATAAGTGTGTCTATTGGCACAATAGGGTCGACATGTACAACTCATAAATATAATTAATCTTTACACAATATTAATTATCTTTTACATGGTGGGGACGACTTGTACCCTTTCACAATACAAATTAGGGTTACAACAAATACTACTCTTTAGACAATATAGCAAGGATCTCTCACATCCTCTAGTGCTCAACCATTAGGGACACGTCCACCTGTGCTCACCCACAAGGACGTCACTCTCAACAGATTAACTCAACTAAGTCCATAGGAGTATCATCTGGATAACCATCTCAAGTCGACTCAACTAAGTCCATAGGAGTCTGACAGGAGACCATCTCAAGTCATCTCAACTCAGTCCATAGGAGCACGACAGAAGACCACATGTCATATGAACTCATTCCAAAGGAGTATGACACACCCATCACATGGGGTCTCTCACAGATCGTCTCAACTCAGTCCAGAGGAGAACGACCTAAAGAATGTCTCATGAAGCTGCAATCATCAACACTCCCTCTCGGCTAGGGAGGCATTCTCCACCAGGCCAAGTCTCTCATCAAAGTACTTGAACTCATTCCTAGCAAGCGGTTTGGTGAAGACATCTGCAACTTGCTTGTGTGTAGAAAGGTACTACACATGTACTTCTTTCATCTGCACCAGATCTCTGATATAATGGTATTTTATCTCAATGTGTTTCAATTTATCGTGAAACACAAGATTCTAGAAGAGCTTCACACAGCTATGGTTATCGCAATGGATAACGGTGGAATCCATCTCATGACCAAATAAGTATACAAGAATCTTGCGAAGCCACACTACTTTGCAGACTGCCACACATAATGCAATGTACTCTACTTTTGTGGTACTCAAAGCCACAAAATTTTGTTTCCTGTTGCACCAGGAAACCATGGCAGATCCCAAAGTAAAACAAGAACCATAGGTGCTCTTCTGGTCCACTTCGCTCCCTGCCCAATCGGCATCGGCATATCCCTGCAATCTCATGTCTACACTGGAGGCATATCTCAGGCCATAACCAACTGTGCCTCGTAAATATATCAACACATGTTTCACTGCTATCCAGTGTGTTTGTCTCGACTGACTCATAAACCAGTTGAGTACACTCACTACATAACATATATCAGGTCTGGTGTTAACCAGATACATCAATGATCCAATCATTTGTCTGTAAAGATGTGGATCAATCTCACCTAAATCATAAAAAATTGTGTTCATCTTCTTCAGATCCATCACCATTGGTGTAGGCATGGACTTGCAGTCTATCATGCCGAATTTCTTCAAAATATCCACTGTGTATTTTCCTTGACTCAAGAAAATATCATCAGTCCTCTGCCATACTTCCAGTCCCAAGAAGTAGTGCATCATACCAAGGTCCTTCATCTCGAATTCAGAAGCCAATGCACGTTTTCATTCAACAATAAGGCTTTTTGAACCGATGAGGAATAAGTCATCAACATATAGAACCAAAATCAGGCACTCATCAGCAACGGTGTTGTAGTATAGGTTAGGATCAGCAACACTCTGGTTGAATCCCAAACTCATCAAGTATCCATCAATCTTCTCATATCAAGCATGAGGTGCCTTCTTTAGTCCATAGAGGGCTTTCTTCAACCTGCAGACATGAGACTTGTTCTAATGTATTATGAATCCATCTAGCTACTCGATGTAAACTTCTTCCTCAATATCACCATTGAGAAAGGTTGTCTTCACACCCATCCGATGTAGTCTCCAACCCATGGATGTTGCAAGGGAAATAATCGTACGGATTGAAGTGTATCGGGCAACAGGAGCAAATGTCTCATCATAGTCTATTCCCTCCACCTGAGAGAATCCCCTGGCCACAAATCTTGCTTTGTACTTCTCGACACTTCCATCAACTGCATGTTTGATCTTATAGATCCACTTGGAAGTCACTACAGAATTCCATTTCGGTCTCAGAACAATATCCCACAAATCATTCTTCATGATGGATTGATACTCTTCGGTCATGCAATCTTGCAAAACCTATTGACCTGTTGATTCTCCATGACAAGAAGGCCCAGTGTCAATGATGTGGATCACAGTTGAAATATAGCTCGAAAATATGTGTGGTCTCTTTCTCTCTCACAATGTGCCACAAGGAGTTGCATGTCCCTCTGCCTCCTACAGAGTCTATCAAACCCATGCAGGCATCTTATGGCCTACTTCAATGTCTCTGGGAACATCAGTTGGAGATACGGGATCAACTAGATCTGTAACAGTCTCCCTATGAACTGTTGAAGGGGGAGAAGGTATTGTCTCTTAATTATTCTCGCTGTCAATCTCCATCTAAGATTCTTCGAATCTTCGAAAGGTTATCTCTTCCTCAAAGGTGAAATTTCTGCTAACCTCGATTTGTCTCTAACTAGGGATGTAGATCCGGTATGCCTTCGAAGATTCATTATACCCCACAAATATACCCTTTATTCCTGAAGGTTCTAGCTTGGTCCTCTTTTCCTTGGGTACATGAATGTATACTGGACACCCAAATATCTTGAAGTGTCCAACCTCGGGCTTCACTCTGGTGAAAGCTTCTTCGGGAGCCATGTTCTTCAGAATCTAATTAGGACTCTTGTTTTGAACATACACAGTTGTCATGGATGCCTCTACCCACAGAATCATAGGTAGATTTTGATCATGTATCATTTCTTTGGTTGCCTCGATGATGGATCTGTTCTTCCTCTCTGCAATCTCATTCTGTTGAGGGTTATAAGGAACGGTGTACTCCTTCTTGATCCCTGTCTCAATATAGAAACACTTGGATGTGTACTCTCCTCCATTATCCGATCTCACCACCTTGATCATCCTCCTGGTCAGGTTCTCAACCTAAGCTTTAAACTCTTGAAATCTCGCAAGGACTCCATCCTTGGTCTTCAAGAAGTAAATCCACATCTTCCGAGAGTGATCATCGATGAAGAGAACATAGTACAAATATCCTCTCAAGGAAGCAACAGTCATGGGTCCAAAAACATCTATATGTATCAAGTCCAAGATCCCCTTGGATCTACTATCAATACTCGAAAAGGACCCCTTGACATTCTTGCCAAGAGCACAACCTCTGAAAATTCCATCATGTTGAATATGTATCTTTGTAAGGCCTATTACCATGTTCCACAGAGTGGGAAGGGATCTATAATGTAAATGAAAAAATCTCCTATGTCATAGCTCGCTCAAGCTGATAGTATCATGTAACAGGGCCTGGACTAGTCGGATAGTCAATATGTACAAACTTTTTTCTCGAACATCAATCACCCGGGAAGAATCCATGTGTGAGTTCTTGTTCCATGAAAGAACTTTTCCTTCATAGAAAGTAACCTTGTATCCTTTATCCTCTAAGGTAGAAACAGAGACAAGGTTCCTTTTCATCTCAAGTACATATAGTACCTCACTCAATTGAAGTGGTATGTCAAAGTCTAGTTGGAAGGTAGAAGTTACAACTCCATTCAAAGTATATCTGGAATTATCACCAAGTACAGTATGCAGACGATATTCTTTCTCGACAGGATCTGTAAGATGTTCTCTATATCTAGTCATGTGCCTAGAGTCACCATTGTCAATCAACCAAATATCACTATTTGTAGGAACCGTACCTGAGAGTGTTGATATGAAGAAGAATGATTCATCTTTTATGTCTTCATCTCTCTGATCTGGTTCTGGATCAACATCGGCAGTGGATGCATGTTGTCTTCCTTTCTTCATGGTAGGACAATTTCTCGCAATCTCCATACTTGTCACATCTGAAACATTGAATCTTTGAATTGTATTTTCTATGTTCATGACCTGAAGCTGCATAAGTTCTCTTGTCTTTGAATTCTTTGCTGAAACTTCTTCTATTCCTTCTACCTCTCTTTTCATGAGAAGAAAGAGCTTGATTTTCATCATGATGGGAGTCTTGCACTCTTATGGCTATAAGTTTGGTTTCCTCCTAGGCGCAGTCTGTCCATAGACGATCAAACTCGGGTATATCTGCTCTTCCACTGATACTTGGAAGAAATGGTTCCCAATGTCTTGGAAGAGCATTGAGAGTAGTCATGACAAGTTCTCTGTTTATTATGGTTTCCCCAATGGCACCTAGTTGATATTTGATCTCTGAGATCCTCATGAAGAAGGTGGCAATGGTGTCAGCTTTCGTCATCTTGATATTTTGAAGTTGGTGCTTCAATGTAAGGGTTATGTTTGTGTTGTTTCTGTCAAACATCTTCTTCAATGCATCATACATTTCATAAGATGTCTTCAAGGTAGCAATACGAGGTAGTAGATGATCTCTTATTGAATAGATGATTGTTTTCCTTGCTTTGACATCGTCTGCCTTCCAATCATCCTTCTCTTCATCGGTTGTAGTTTCTAGTAGAGCCTTTTATATCAAACTCAATATATCATTGTCTTCTAGAGTGATTTGTATTCTTTATTTCCAAGAGTTGAAGTTGCTTGATCCATCAAGCCTATCTTCCACCAAATTTTTGTTCATCGTGGCTTGTAGATTCTTCACAAACCCTAACGGCTAGGCTAGGATAGAAACCCTAGGTTTCGTTGGACTTATGAATGCCAACAATAAGCCTTTGAAAGTCAGAAGAACCCTGGTGAGCTGCAAAAATCCTTCAATGAATTGTAGAAACCCTAGAGGCCGAAATTCTATAGAAACCCTAGAAACCCTAGGGACCAAAAATAAAAAATTCTTTGATTTGCAATCTGAGAGTTGCAAGAGGTGCGCTGAAGGAGTCTGTACACAACTGTGAAATAATTAGGCCCAGCACTCAAGTGGAAGGTGCAAAAACTAGCAAAAAAAGAAGAGGGTTGTTTTTGCAGTTGCAGCAAGAAGGTGACGGTTGGCTTTTCAATGGCATGTGCAATGGCTCTTCAGGAACTCTGCTCTGAAACCATGTTGAATTTCAATGCTTATCTCATGCACATGTAGTTTATTTCAATTTAGCATGTACTTGAACCATAAACAATGCAGCAATACCATATACAATAGCTATAGTAACCAAGATCACAAGAAGAATAACCATGCACAAGAACACAAGAGTTTATCCTAGGAAAACCCTTCTCAATCAAGGGAAAAACCAAGAAATCCTTTGCTATAGAGTCAAGATAAGATCCCCCACACCATGAACCCTAGAGGACACAAGAGGGTACTCTATGACCTAGAAACTTGCGCCTAAGGGAAGTGCGTACTTCAGTCGTACAACTAGCTTGAGAGAATGTTACAATGAAGTGTGAGTGAGTGTGATCCACAATGGGGATCTACTCTCTTATTTATAAAAGACTTATCACAACAATAGGTGTGTCTATTGGCACAATAGGGTCGACTTGTACAACTCAAAAATATAATTAATCTGTACACAATATTAATTATCTTTTACATGGTGGGGCTGACTTGTACCCTTTCACAATACAAATTAGGTTTACAACAAATGTTACTCTTTAGACAATATACCAAGGATCTCTCACATCCTCTAGTGCTCAGCCACTAGGGACATTTCCACATGTGCTCACCCACAGGGACATCAATCTCAACAGATTAACTCAACTAAGTCCATAGGAGTACCATCTGGAGAACCATCTCAAGTCGACTCAATTAAGTCCATAGGAGTCTGACAGGAGACCATCTCAAGTCGTCTCAACTCAGTCCAGAGGAGCATGAAATGAGACCACACGTCATCTCAACTCAGTCCAGAGAAGTATGACACACCCATCACATGGGCTCTCTCACAGATCGTCTCAACTTAGTCCATAGGAGAACGACCTCGAGAATGTCTCATGAAGCTACAATCATCAACATTAGAATGGAAATGAATAGAGCATGAAGAATTCCATTTCACACATCCCTCACAATATTTTACTTTTAAATCGAGGGGGACAAGTTTCTAAAGATTACGAGTTCGTTTTCAAAGCTGCCATTACCGTTGCACTTTGTGAGTTCAATTCCCTTCCTGCCTCAATCTATGGTTGGCATGGAATTGTTAGATGTGAATACAAAGAGGTAGACTAGTGAGCGGTAAGCCTCCAACTATAGCTAGGGAAGACGAATGGAACAACCCGACTATACTATAGTGAGGGAAGCCCGAACTTCAATGGATGACTTGTAAGACTGAGCTAACAAAGATGAAACTACCAACTATCGACTATTTAATGGGGATGAGACTAAGAATGACGAGCTAGCAGAATCACAGTCGGACGAGAGAAAGTTGTCGATACAATTGAAAGTAGTCTCGGCAAGGGTTCCCCAGCAATGGAAGTTTATATGCCTAAAAAATGAAAGGAATAGGAAAACAAAGAAATGAAGACACCAAGAGAAAAGAAATGGCAGACCTCTATCCAAAGGGGTGGTTGCAACAAAAATTGTGTTGATACCACGGCTCTGGAAAAAAAAACGGGAAACACACGTCTTGTTCTAAGCATTTCTCTACACCACAAATTAGAGAGATACACAAATGGACATGCCTCTAACCAGAAAAGAGAGACATATCTCATATCTGACACCAAAGTAGGGAACGTATCTGCACGCAAGAGAGAGAATATAAAGCTCAGGGGAGACAAACCCACTCTGCCTCTCATACCATTGTTGGAATACACCATAATGCATATCAGTGTGATATGTATTTGATCTATATGATACACATAAATACATGATCTATGACCTTTGGATTCATCTTCCAAGAGGTCTCTTGGAGTCCCAATTACTCCTATTCACTTGTGACTTTTCATATTCCTTCTCAAATGAATAATACAAAATCTCATAACCCTAACGTATTAGGTTTCCAACAAAGACCAACCTAGTCAACTTATATGTGGACCCATAACCCCTTTTGAGGAGGGCACCCTACCTCGAGAAGTGCGCACTTCAGTTGTACAAATAGCTTGAGATAATGTTACAATGAAGTGTGAGTGAGTGTAATCCACAATGGGGATCTACTCTCTTATTTATACAAGACCTAGCACAACAATAGGTGTGTCTATTGGCACAATAGGGTCAACTTGTACAACTCAGAAATATAATTAATCTTTACACTATTAATTATCTTTTGTGTGGTGGGGCTGACTTGTACCCTTTCACAATACAAATTAGGGTTACAACAAATCTTACTCTTTAGACAATATAGAAAGGATCTCTCACATCCTCGAGTGCTCAACCACTAGGGACACGTCAACTTATGCTCACCCACAAGGATGTCACTCTCAATAGATTAACTCAACTAAGTCCATAGGAGTACCATTTGGAGAACCATCTCAAGTCGACTCAACTAAGTCCATAGGAGTCTGACAGAAGACCATCTCAATTCGTCTCAACTCAGTTCAGAGGAGCACAACAAGAGACCACACGTCATCTCAACTCAGTCCATAGGAGTATGACACACCCATCACATGGGATCTCTCATAGATCGTCTCAACTTAGTCCAGAGGAGAACGACCTGGAGAATGTCTCATGAAGCTACAATCATCAACATTAGAATGGAAATGAATAGAGCATGAAGAGTTCCATTCCACACATCCCTCACTAAATTTTACATTTATAATCGAGGGGGGACAAGTTTCTAAAGATTATATGGGAATGCGGCGTTATTTGCATGAGGTTAATCCGACCTAAGTTTTGATATAACATGATAAAAGTTGGTCCCCTCAAAAGGGAAGTGATATCAATTTAATAACACTCTTTATCCATAGAGATGTAAATCCATTTTTGATATTTTTTTATTAATTCATTGTTGACTCACTTTTTGACTCAATGATCTTAATCAATGACTTAATCCATAGATGTAAATCTATTATTAAGGTGTTTTTTAAATAATTCATTGGAATTCATTTTTAATCACTGAATTAAGAATCTTAATTAATGACTTAAGGGAAATAGGGCTTAGGACTTGTGTGGTTATTAAAGGTGATTTTTCAATCCTTCATCTTACTATAAAACCTTTTTGCTACCTTTCCCACACAAAGCTCCCATGCAAGTATAAAGAAAGCAAAAAGGCAAGTAGAGGACTTTAGTGTTTTAGGCATTCAATATGTTTCATCAAATTGTCAAAACCATCAAATTTGAAGGGAAAATTTGTGTTCAAACTTGAAATATGTTGGGTATTATTCCAATTGATCGTCTCGTGTAGCCCACAAGAGTGTTTGAGTGCTTTTTTTGGGCGTCCACATTGTCTTCTTCACTTTAATTGTTCTCCTAGTGCAATCATTTGTACAACTTATATAGCTTCCTCATGGCCTTTGATCTCTTTAACTGCTTCTTGGTGCTATATCTCAATCATCCATTGCTTCCTACATTATATCTCAAACATCCATGTGTCCTCTATCTTCCACTTCTCGTTGGCCTATCACCTTCCTCTCCTAGCATCCATTCCCTTTTTTCCTTGTCGATACATTGTTAGCCCTACAACTTCTCTCAACACTTTTTCCTTGATCCAATCATATTTAACCACATGAACTTCTAGTGAATTACTTTGTCAAAGACTACACTGTGAATGACCACCTTGTCAATGCTTTCTCCATCGACCATTTTTTTTATCGACATTCCCTTTATTGGTAACTCTCCTTTGTAGCTTCCGCTCACTCCGTCAATCACAATGGAGGAAAAAGAATATGGTCATTTCTTAGGAGATCATAACAATGATTAAAAAACAAAAACAAATAAACAAATAGTCTAGGATGACAATAGGAGAGCCAATGCAGTGTAATTTATCATGTGCAGTTGGTGTTCGTTCGTTGCACTAGAAGTGAAAATGAAGGGCCCAGCTACACAGCAGGAATTCACAGAACATGTGAGGATCCACCTGCTGCAACAATAAGGCAAACTCAGGGGAAGAGATTTTGCAGAGAGATATCACTGAGCTCTGCCTTTTAAAATGAATTCAAAGGCAATTTTTGGGAGCAATACGTATGAAAATTAGAAAATTAACTAAACTCACTAAAGGCTTTTATAACATCCATATCACAGCATCTCTAACCATCAACATAAAACCAAGAAACAATCAACACCCCATTAACAACATTAAACTGAGAAACAATCCATAATTTGCCCCTTCCAAAGTCAAGTTCATGCTTCTAATGGAGTCAAACTTACACCAAAAAATCCATGCACAGGTTCACGTCGTACCGAGAATAATTATTCTCATGAACTTCGTGCAATTATTCTCATTGGCGTTCACAAGTAGAGGCTAAGTGTTGTTGAAATTTTGTGCCATTTCTGTGAGGGCACAGACAAATACTGAAGAGGATCATTGGGGAGAGCACCTCCATACCCTTTCCATTCAGAAACCATGTTGAAAACTAACTAGCATAATCAATTTGCATAAAATAACTAGCATAAAGGAGAATGATGGTGTTATTCACATTCTTTCTTTCTATAGTAGTAGTGTGCAACATATGTAAAGGTTAAGTCCTAACATTCAGTCAATTAGTAACATTCAATGTTACTAATGTCAAATGTAGATCTTGTTCAGGTCATTTCTTATTTATGTATAATCAATTTCCAAGCCATCTTAAGGGATTTGTTTCTTGTTACTCTATTGCATGGATGGAATTGTTACATGATTTGATTGGGTTTGGTGCCATAGAGGGTTCGTTGATTAAGGTTGGTTGTCATTGATGTCAACCCTTGAAAAAAGCCCCGTAGCACAAAGGTTTGGGTAATGGACCCAATATTGTTTGATGTAAATATGACTCATTATTGTTTTTTCATGGTTGATAAGAAGTAAATATAGATGAACTGTAAAGTGGTCCCCTTATGGTGAAAGCCCTCACGGGAAGACACTTTGCGGAGTAAGAGAACCCATGCTCAATTGTGGAATAATGAGATGAAGGAAAATGAATTTGTTAGGGAAGCTATCCTATATGGATAGTGCTTGTCATGGCATTTCCGTTGGTATGTGGAACATCACATAACTCCTCATGGTTAGAGAGTTATGGCCATGAGAAGTTGGAGACCCTAGATTTGGGTAATGGACCCAAGATTTTTTTATGGGTAACGGTATGAGTTATGATATATTTGCAGATAATATTATTCTATATGGATAGTACATGTCATACCATTTTTGGTGGTATGTGGAA
>JZKD02S2091843.1:232490-263368 GCA_000966675.3 Picea glauca | reverse complement strand
ACATATAGGAGCCAGCGGCATCCAAAACCCTAACCCAATGACCTGGATTAGTCCAAAACCCTAATTCTTTAATCAGAAATAGAAAACCATCAGCAAAAAACCATGTGCCGAAAACCCACCTAAATATCATGTGGTCACGGAAATATGTCGTCTCGGAAATATGTCGTCCCGGTGAGAAAGTGTCCAATGTCCAATGTTCTCATTACTTAGGCGCCTAGGGGTGAGAAAGTGTCCAATGTTCTCCCCAGTGCATTAGTTTCATGAGATATGAAATTAAATGAGACTATGAAAGTGAAATGAAATGGGTGAGTGAAAAGTCATTTCATCTTAACCATCCATCTAATCTATCCTCCATTGTTAGATTAGATGTCTCTTCACCTTCCCTCACGAGGTTGAGTTAGGGAAAGGGCGACCCATTCACTTGGTATTCTTCTTCATGTGATTTGGAGAGAGCAAGCAAGTGAGAGTTGAGCTAAGAAAGAGTAGGGTGTGTTGTAGAAGAGTAACAGCTAGTGTTGCAAAAGAGTTACAACAAGTTTCAATAGAGTAACAACGAGTGGAGTAACAACACAGAATTCGGAGGAGAAAGTACAGCGAGTATTGGGTTGTAATGTACAAATTCTGAGTAGGTCGTACATATAAAGTTGACACAAAAATCGAGGAGGTTAGCTACACATTTTTCTGGGCATGTTTGGCACAAAAATCAAGGAACCCAACTGCTAGTAATTTCTAGAAATTAGCAACAGCAGACATGAACGATTTTTTAGACGGCTATACCACAATAAATGCAATGACAGTCGTACACAGTACGTATTTCTTTGTACATAAATCGAGGAACTATTTAGCACGCATTTTGAGGTTGTGTGGGCACAAAAATCGAGGAGTTGTTTAGCACGCATTTTGAGGTTGTGTGTGGGCACAAAAATCGAGATAAGTCTGTGTATTAATTTATGAAGAAGATTGTTGTAAGAAATTCTTTATTAGAGCTCTGCAAATAATAAAAAGCCCCTCTCACTGGTTTTCCCCTTGTGGGTTTTTCCAGGGTCGAAGTTAGACCAAAAACCTGAGTTAAATTTTATGGGTGTGTATATTTCTGAGTATTTTGTTGTAGCAGACTTCATGTGTTTTATGTTCATGAACATTTAATTTTCTGCTAACTAATTTGCAGCCTAAAATTGCAATGTGGGTTGGGCATTAAACTATCTCATTGAGACTTGAAACCGGGTTGGGGTCTGAAATTTCTACACTCTTAACGAGTATATTTTTTTCATGGCCTTGACCCCTATATTGACAAAGCCTCGAGCTTATGCAGAATCCAGCTTACTCTGGATACCATGCTCGGAATGAGGACAAGTGCTCGGCACATTTCCCAGGGAAATGTATTTTCTTTAAAAAAACAAATATTGTGCAATTGACTTCTTATTTGATTGAGAACACAAGGATAGCAGTCACCTAGGGTAAGAAAATTTACCATGTTGAAAACAGAGGGCAAAGACCCCGTCAAATATTGCACAACAAAACATAAAAATCGCAATATTGAATGTATAATGGAGAAAATCTTCACGCCACTGTCTAACTACCATATTAATAGGAATGTATAGTGCATAGTGGAGAAAATCTTCACGCCACTGTCTAACTACCATATTAATAGGAATGTATAGTGCATAGTGGAGAAAATCTTCACGCCACTGTCTAACTACCATATTAATAAGAATGTATAGTGTATAGTGGAGAAAATATTCACGCCATTGTCTAACTACCATATTAATAAGAATGTATAGGGGAGAAAATCTTCAAGCCATTGTCTAACCACCATATTAATAAAAGACCATTGAGGAAACACTGACCACCACCATATTAATAAGAAAACACTGAGGAAATATACTAACCACCGATGATTCATAAATGACTTTAAAGACCATAAAGTTGAGCTTAACCACTATCATGCCACCACTTTAGAACTATCAAAAGAGGCCCGGAAGATTGAGTCACCTCGGATAATATAGACAGTTGCTTGTGGTTTTGTGAACTCACTAGATGAGGATGCGGGAAGGATTAGTTCAGTTGATTGGGATACCAAGCTCAAGGCAAATGTAAGGCAAATGGTTGAAGGACAAGAAGTAAACTGGCAAGTGCTTGGAAATGTTCGTGGCACTAAGCCATTGCCTCCACTAGATCAATAGAGTGAAAACAAGTGCCAGAAGTTTAGCCCTGGCAGCAAACCCCTCTAGAGAGCTTCAACGTATCATGCATGGATGTCCATTAATGCAAGCTTCCAAATCAAAAGGTGATCGGTCTTGATTATTAGGCTCTTGTACTACATGTTGATGTTGTTCCCAAGTCTTGTCTAGTAATCTTTTGTAGTTTATGTTTTGATCTTTTATCCTGAAACTCCAATGAAGGGATAAATTTATAGTGTGTTCCTATTGTAAAAGAAGTATACTAGAAATTCTAGTTTTGTTTGGTAGATTAGGGAAGCTTATTTACAGGCTAAGTATTAGGCATGTTACCATGCTTAGCATGTATTTGGATCTCTTGGACTCCTTTTTTGAAGTGCTTCCTTTAAACTCAAAGAGAAGCTTTGCAATAGTTTCGAAAAAATTAGGCACCACAAATAGATTGTTTGCAAAAGCAAGACGAGCCTCAAAAAGAAAACCATTGAACATAACTTATTTCATTTAGCTAAGATATCAGAAGAAGGGGATACCCTTCCATCAAAATCACCCATCACTCACACCTAGCTCCAACTACTTATCCATGACTCCAAGGAAATTGAACCTTGGTGGATGCCCCTGTCATTGTCTTTCACAACTGAACCACAACCCCATTGTTTGGAGCTCATGGGTGACCTTAAATAATTTTGATTTTCTTGTTAATATATCAAATGAATTTTTATCAAAATAAATAATTCCTAAATTCTATCCATCTATATGAATCAATAAGACATTATACAAATGATGCAATGTTTTGTTAAGTTTTGAGCTATTATTAGGTTTTTTTTCAATTTACTAGATAACAATAGAATAGCATAGGTAGGGTCACTGAGAGAAATACAATCCCAAGATACACAACATTTATCCTGGGAAACCTTCATGGGGTAGAAAACCCAGCAAAAACTTCCTTAATATAGATAGCCAATACAGTGCCAAGACAATAAACCAAAACACTAGAGAATATCCAACACTGAGCAATGCGCCTCTCTTCCTGCTCCCAACTGCAGCTACCAAACTTGTGCACTGGATGAGTGAATGAATGAGTGAGATAATGAGGTGTTGGCTTCCTTTATTTATACTGGCTGCTAGGTGTTGGAAAGGTGTCTCTTCACTGGGCAAGGGCGACTTGTCTTCTTAGTGGTTAAAACCACTTTAATTAGGCCTAGGGACCCGCTTCTTAATTTGCATAATACAATTAGGGTTTGACCAATCCGCAAAAGAGGATTTGGTCAATTACAATGCACGACATGATCAATTCACAAAAGGGGATTGATCTAATGAATAATGACTCAATAAATAAATAGAATACTCTTTGTAGTTACAATATTTCAACACTCCCCCTTAACAAGAAGGATATTCTAGAACATCATCAGCAGAGAGAGAGGGCAGCAACATCAACAGCATCTGGAACACTAACTAGCATATCTATAAATCATCAGAAGTTTTTCTCATCATCAATATCATCATCCACTGCAAGGAGATGGAATGGCATCATCATCATCTACATCAACATGGATTAGTATAACACTAATACATCATCATCATCAATAACAGCACGAGGTTGATGCAACAACAACAACAACAACATCACATCACATCACGAACGCTGGAGCATCATCAACATCAGCACTAGGATGGAAATCTTCAACACGAAGTTGGCATCTCAACAACATCAGCACGAAGCTGGCATCTCAACAACATCAGCACGAAGCTAGAAATCTTCAGCACGAAGCTGGCATCTCAACAACATCAGCACGAAGCTGGAAATCTTCAGCACGAGACTGGCATCACAACAACATCAGCACGAAGCTAGAAATCTTCAGAACGAGGTTGGCATCAACACTACTCCCCCTTTCGAGGGAGGTCCTTTCGGACTACACTAAGCTTGTCTCGAAAGTGATCAAACTTTACACGAGACAGAGGCTTGGTCAACACATCTGCAACATGTTCATCTGAGCCAACATAATGGAGCTTTATGGCTCCTCTTTGCACCATATCACGAATGTAATGATACCGGATTTCTATGTTTTTTGACTTGTCATGGAACACAGGGTTCTCTGTCATTTTTATGGAACTTTGGTTATCACATAAAATCATGGTTGCTTCCAACTCCAGATCAAATAGACCTATCAACAACTTCCGAAGCTATATGGATTTACAACTGACGGAACATGCAGCAATGTATTCTTCTTCTGTCGTGCTGAGAGCAATACTTGATTGCTTCTTACTCTTCCATGAGATCATGGTTGACCTCATACTAAAACAGCATCATGAGGTGCTCTTTCTGTCAAAGACACTTCCAGCGCAATCTGAATCGGTATATCCACTTAGTATGAAGTCTTGATCTCCATTATAACTGAGACCAAAATCCAACATACCTTTAAGGTATCTCATCACATGTTTTGCAGCAACAATGTGAACACGTCTGGGTTCTACCAAAAATTGACTCAAGGTGTTCACAGCAAAACATATATCTGGCATGGTGTTCGTCAGATACATCAACGATTCAATGATCTGTCTGTACAGCGTAGCATCAACCAATTATGATGAAGTGTCAACCAGGAGCTTCAAATTTGTTTCCATGGGTGTATTCATGGATTTGCACTCCAACATCTCAAACCTCTTCAGTATTCCAACTGCATACTTCCCTTGGTTGAGGAAGATCTTCTATGGGCTCTGTTAGACCTCAAGACCTAAGAAATAGTGCATTAGGCCAAGGTGTTTCATCTCAAATTCTGCAGCAAGCTTCTGCTTACAATCATTGATGAGCTTTTCTTCTCCAGTTAGAAATAAGTCGTCCACATATAACAACAATATAATAGGCTCATCATTCATAACCTTGAAGTAAAGGTTAGAATCAGCTTTACTCTTGGTAAAGCCCAAACTCGTCAGGAAACTGTCAATTCTTCCATACCAAGCTCTAGGAGCTTGTTTCAATCCATACATAGCCTTCTTCAATCTGCATACATGAGTCTTTTTGTCTTCAACTTCAAACCCTTTAGGTTGTTCTATATACACTTCCTCTTCTATGACACCATTTAAGAAAGTTGTTTTCACGTCCATCTAGTGTAACTTCCATTTCATCTTAGCTGCAAGGGGCTATGATGGCTCTGATTGAAGTGTATCTAGGAGCAAACATCTCTTCATAATTAATGTCTTCCTTTTGAGAAAAGCCACGAGCTACAAATCTTGCTTTATATTTTTCAATACTTCCATCAGCTGCATGTTTTATCTTGTATAGCCATTTGGAAGATACCACATCATTTCTTTTCGGTCTGGGAACTATTTCCCATACATCATTCTTTATAATAGATTGGTATTCTTCTGTCATAGCATCTGCCCATTCTTTCTTCGGAATGGCTTCTTCAAAGCAAGTAGGCTCCTTCTCTAAAAGATCACACATCAAAGCCATGTAACTGGAGAATGGCTTGGGTTTCTTGACTTGTCTCATGGTTCCTTTGGGGGCACCATACTTCTCTTCATCTTGAATAAGTTCTCTTTCCTAGGCTGGCTTTCTCTTGTGGGAGATCGTCATCTGTGGAGGTTCTTGAGATTCTATTATGTCATGATCTTCTGGAATCTCCTCTCAAGGGAAGTTATGACTTCTTCTCTCATTAGTTCTACAACTCTGGGAGCTATAGGTTCTTCTTCATATGATCTCAATATGATAGTAACTAGGCATATAAATTCTGAAGGCCTTGAAGACTTCACAATATCCAACAAATTTTCCCTTCTTTCCTAAAGGGTCTAGCTTGGTTCTCTTCTCTTTAGGAATGTGTACAAATACTGGACAGCCAAATATTTTGAGATGGCTTACTTCTGGCTTCTTTCTAGAGAACATCTCTTCGGGGGTTTTGAACCCAAGTGCACTATGGATTAATTTGTTCTATACATAAACTATTGTTCTTGTTGCTTTTGCCCATAACTGCATTGGAAAATCTTGATCGTGGATCATAGTCTTCACTGCTTCCATTATAGTTTTGTTCTTTCTTTCTACTACACCATTTTGTCGAGGATTGTAGGGAGTGGTGAGCTCCCTCTTGATCGCGACATTTTTACAAAAAGTTTACAAACTCTTTTGAGGTATATTATCCTCCATTATCTGACCTGAGTATCTTGATCTTTCTTTCAGAGAGATTTTCTATCAAGGCTTTGAATTCCTTGAATTTATAGAACACTTCATCTTTTGATTTCAAAAAGTAAACCTAGGTTTTGCGAGAATAGTCACAATAAAAGACACACAGTATACATACCCATTGATAGAGGTTGATGGCATTGGGCCACATACATTTGAGTGAAGGAGCTCTAGGACTCCTGCTTTATTGTCCATTGTCTATTTTTGGGAAAGGGTTCTTGATGTTCTTTCCTTGTGCACATTTGTTGCACACACCTTCATGATCAACCTTGAGTTCATGTAGACATGTGACTGCCTTGCTTACATATGGTAATGCCTTGTAATTGATGTGAGCTAGTCTTCTATGCCAAAGTTCACATGGATTCTCAATGGAATGAGTCAAGGTTGCTTCTGAGTGACCTTTTAACTTATACAAGCCACCTTCTTCTTTTCCAATAAAAATTGTTTCTTCTATGGTTTTTCCTTTGGGCCACATAAGAACTTTTCCATCTATGAAAGCAACTCTAAAGCCTTTATTATCTAAAGCTGAGATAGAAAGTAAGTTCTTTGTCAATCCTGGTACATATAGTACATCCTTCATCTTCATTGGGGTCCCTGAATCAAGTTTGTAATTCGATTCTCCTACTCCTTTGATAGGGTACTGGTAATCATCTCCAAGTGTAACTTTCTGAGGAAAGTTCTTTTATGTAAGGCGAGAGAGAATGTCTCTTTGACATGTCATGTGCTTGGAAGCACCACTATCTATGAGCCAAGTGTCCTCACCAGGGGTCACTGATCCTGAGGGCAGAAATTAAGACGTAGTCTTCAATCTGTTCTTTTATCATCTTCGTGGGTGGCTCTTCATCTTCAACAGTATGGGCATGGTGCCTTCTGTTTCTCTTCTTGTATTCTTCTCTTCTAGCTGGACAATTTTTAGCAATATGTCCCATCTTGTCACAATGGTAACATTGGTAGGATGAGAAACCATTTTATGTTCTTTGACCTTTCTGAAACTTCTAGAATCTCCTTGGAGGGTGAGATTCTTTATGGATGAATTTGTTTGGGGAGTGAGACTCCTTATGTTGATGAGTATCTTTCTAGAAGTAAGACCTCTTCCTTCCTCCTTTAGTATGAGCAGCTAGGGCTTGATCTTCATCTCTTGATAGTATTGTTTCTCGGTTAGCTACTCTTGCTTCTTCTTGAACACATTCTTACCAAAGACTGTCAAAGTGTAATTTCTCCTTTCTAGCACAAATAGTTTGGATGAATGCATCCCAAGGTCTTGTGAGACCATTAAGGGTTGTCATTATGAGTTCATCTTCATCTAGAGTATCACCAATTGCTTCTAGTTGTTCATTGAATTGTGGTATTCTAGAGAAATATTCCTGAACTGTTTCTCCTTTCTGCATATTTGTACTTTTGAGTTGAGTTCTTAGATTCATCTTCAGGTTGATGTTCTTTCATTCATACATTCTGATTAGAGCATCAAACATTTCTTTTGAAGTTTTCTTTGAAGCCACTTGAGGAATCAAGTGATCCTTAATAGAGTCTGCAATGATTCTTTTGGCCCTAACTGTGTCATTTTGGTGCTTTGTTTTAGCTGCAGCATCGGTAGGTTCTGGTACATCTTCTTTAATGAATCTTGCTAGGTCATTCTCTTCAAGAATGAGTGCAATCCTATACTTCCAGGCACGGAAGTTTTCAACACCTTCTAGCTTGTTAACAAGCTTAGTGCTTGCAAACATCTTGACCTGGAGCTAAGAAAATGACCAAAAATTGAAAATGCTCAAAATTTAATTATGGACTTACACTGAGGCGAGTAGCCTGGTGCAGTTAGATTTCAAAAAATCCAAATTTTGTGCCTTCAAACTGGGCCAACAGAATTCTAGACTGGTACTTCTAGTACTGGTTCTGGTTTCCTGGTTTTTTGGTACCAATGCAAACTAGGTTTTTCACTTTCTAGGAGTTTTGTCCACTGAAAAAGTGCACTGAGGCTGTCAAAGAGTTCGCTAGGCTAGGGCGCACTTCCTTGATGAGTTTTAGGTTGAAATTTCTCTTCAATAGAAAATCATAATTTTCTTGTACGACAACAGTAACGTTTTTGTTCATCTAGTGAAAGGTGCTCTCTTTAGCTTAGCTCTGATACCATGTTAAGTTTTGAGCTATTATTAGGTTTCTTTTCAATTTACTAAATAACAATAGAATAGGTAGGATCACTGAGAGAAACACAATCACAAGATACACAACATTTATCCTGGGAAACACTCATGGGGGAGAAAACTCAGCAAAAACTTCATTAATATAGATGGCCAATACAATGCCAAGACAATAAACCAAAACGCTAGAGAATATCCAACACTGAGCAATGCACCTCTCTCTTCCTTCTTCTCCCAACTACAGCTACCAAACTTACGCACTGGATGAGTGAATGAGTGAGTAAGATAATAAGGCGTTGGCTTCCTTTATTTATATTGGCTGGCAGGTGCTGGAAAGGTGTCTCTTCACTGGGACAGGGCCGACTTGTCTTCTTAGTGGTTAAAACGACTTTAATTAGGCCTGGAGGGCGACATGTCTTCTTAGTGGTTAAAACCACTTTAATTAGGCCTGGGGGCCGACTTCTCAATTTGCATAATGAAATTAGGGTTTGACCAATCCGCAAAAAGGGATTTGGTCAATTAGAATGTCTGACATGATCAATCCACAAAATGGGATTGATCTAATGAAAAATTACTCAATAAATAAATAGAATACTCTTTGCAGTTACAAAATTTCAACATGTTTCACAAGTGGCAATACCCTAGATCCATGTCCAATTTTGTCTCGTGTATCAAATAGATGAGCAATGCATGAAACCATCAAGGAAAATCGAGACACAACAAAGAATTAAAAAAGTAATAGGATTATAAAGCCCTTGCATATTCCAAAGACAAAAATATGAAGTAGACTATCGTCTTCTGATTTTTGTAACTAATAAACTACTGGCATATAAAAAGGGTATAATCCTAGTGTAAGACTATTTGTTCATTACCTATGGAATCAGTTGCAAGGCTGTAAATCCCAATTACTTCATCAATAAATTAATCCTAGCAACAAAGGCTGAAAACATGTAATCCTTCGTGTCATTAAATTACAATAGTTACTTCCATCATATCTCCTACCTGAATGCAAAGTTAACAAAAATCACTCAGTGTAGTCTCGCAGTCTCGCGTGTTACTTGGGCTTCTACATTTTGCTCAGGTCTTAGCAGTCTTAATCTACTTCTTCAAGCATAATAGATATTATATTATCTTGCACTTTGCTATCTTTTTCCAACTTGGCTTTTGGTTCTATCCTTCTGGTTCTTTTGCTCTACATTACAGTTGTGAAAGCTGTCTTCAATTCTCCCAATTGTTCTAAGCTTGCATATCAATGGTCCTTATGAATAGAGACAGGTTATATACTGCAATTTATTCTCTAATTCAGGAGTCAACACAACAAAAATGAAACCCCTTAAAATAAAGATTTTTTAAGGTCACTAGATAAGAGGAAAGTGTTCAATATGGAATCCTTGCTATGAGCTAGTATAGCAAATTTAACTTCTAATGTAAGTCATGATTATGTTTGCCTCCATTCAGTTCCTCAAGGAGAATATTGTGACAACGTGGGTTCTCAAGAGAAAATTATTACAAACATAGACTGCTGATATGATCAATGAATCCAGCAAAGAACCAATGTTGAATATTAATTAAATTAAATTAAATTGAGATATTTACTTTGAGCACTGCAAATAGGTGTGCTTCTAGTTGCTTGAGAAATAGACTATTTTCCAATCTCAACATGCAATCTATACAACAAAATCCGTATCAAAAAGGTTCTCCCAAAACACTTTAGGTCCATAGGAACCAATATAAATCAATGGTAGATATTAATAATTATCACAGGGAAGCAAATAAATCGCTCACTGCTCTTACATCATCAAGTTCCAAATTAGATGATATGCAATGTAGATCGACACATTTTCTTATAAGCAGGAGTATCCACACAGTTCTTGTAAGTGTCCAGAATGGAGGAACAAATGTTACATAAATCATAAGTTCGAGATTGTTTATCATCAGAATTTCTTAACATAGCCACACACGAGCTGGGTTCATGCTGTCTAGCCCAGCTACCAATCTGAGTCTATACCACAGTCCATAGTAGTAAGCATGTTAGATTCATAACAAGAATTGGGGAAAGGGAGATCAGATACTTCATTTAATTGAAGGATCGAGTGAAAACCTAAGAGTTGTATCTATTGAGGAAGGTTCTGACATTGCACCATTTCCATAATCACCACAAGCTAACGTCTTTGTTATAGGGGGGATAAGTGATACTCCCATCTCCGAGATAGAGTCCAAATGCCGTTGAGTAAATGGGTTGTTCCACATGAAAGTATTCATTGCAGGAGCTACAAAGAGAGGCTTGTTAAAGTCCCATGCACGTATTATGCAAGTCAGTAGATTGTCGCATAGGCCACCTGCTATCTGCATAGATTAAGAGTTTAATCGGAAGATAAAAATTTCAGAAAGTTGGAAATACAGAATTGAAAAATAAAAAAGAATTAGCTCAAACAATGAAAGATGGATTTAGGTGTATGAACATTTAAACACCTAGAGGTTTGCCTGCTTTTCTTTAGAACCAAAAATGTAAATAAACACACTTCTCTTCTTTAAACTATGGGTCCCTTCAAACTTCAAATCAAGATCAAGAATCTAGAATCAATTTGATATCACATGAAGACAACTAAAGAAGGACTTTTCATTAAACTCATGAGAAAGACAATGTAAGTACATAATCAGTACTAATAGTAAGACCCCATTGTTCAAAATTGTATAATATTTTTCAGTCTTCATCTAATACAATGTTATTAATTAGAGATTAGTTGTGTCCATGATAACTATCAACTTCCAAACCTTTGTATGTGTTACCCTCTCAGGGGTAGCAAATTTTGGATACCCTCACAACGGTATCATGTACTTGCTTGCATGAGATATCATGCATCTTTTCTCAGATCCAGACTGAGTCCTTTCATTATCCAATTGAGACATAATGACTGCTTGACAAACCATGACATGTTTCTTGCAAATGCTCAGAGATCAGTGCACCTTGATGCTTCAAGTTACTCCATAGATACTCCATGTGTAATACTTACCTAGGCATGATGACATAACCTTCTGACATGTCGTGAAATTGTAGTTACCTTACGATTGTTGATTAAAATGTCATAACTTACAAAATCTTATCACTTGTGTCGTATTACCCCGGGAAGCATCTTGAATGTGGATAGCGCAATCCACATCCTAACCATATATAAGCATTTTCCATCTCCCTAAGTATCATTCATCTCCATCCGCATTTAAAAAATGGCATCCCATCATTTATGTTTTCTCAAAGCTCAAAAGAAAATGTCGAGTTAAAGGCCGAAATCAAATAAATCCATAAAGATTAAAGAGGTGAAGAGCAAAGCAAACAAAGTACAACTACTTCACTATGGTCCCCCCGCTTTCAAAGTCCTAAGAGCAAAATGACTATCTAAAGAAAAAAGGACCTAGAAAAAATGATCAAAAGAAAAGAAAAGAAAAGGGAAGTGTGTGCACACTGAAGTAGTAAGACTCCCTCAAGAAAGCTAAAAGAAGTGCTAGCTAAAATAAAGCTAGAAACACAACGATTGATCTATGCATGTCTACAACATTGAGAAGCATCATATGATTATTCCCTGTTTCCCTAGGTAAAACTTACGCAGGTGTCAAAATTAATTTAATTGTTATGGAGGCTAAACCCATCGTCTTAGGTGGTTATTACACATTGGAGTATTATTTATCTGTGGAGCCTACCTAATTCACAACTTAAGTTAAAGGGCGAATTTTGATTTGACACGTTATTTTTTCCATAAAAAGAGTAGCATGTTAGGCTTTTTTGTCCACTTTTACCTTTTCTTAAAGGGTATGCACCATGAAAAGCAGAAAAAACATATTTCTATTTATAAGAGCACATCTAAAATAACATTTTGCTCATGGTTTTTTATTCTACCCATGGTATTATTTCTTACCATGGTTTTGTAAGTGATTACAGACCTCCTCTTCATCTATAAAAGGGGAGGACCTCTCATTTGTAAACTGACTGAAATTTATTGGAGAATAAGAAAAGGATATGTTGCTGCAAGTTATTGTCTTTCATTTTTTTGGGTGAATTTATTGCTTCAATGGAGGGTAGCTTAGATATCTAATGTTGAAGTGGATAGGAACAAGCGAAGGAGTTAGGAGGTAAATCTAACCCCTTGTTTTTCTATTTTGTCTTAGATATATTTAGAGAAGATCTAATGATTTCTTTCTATCATGTCTAAATTTATATCGTTGAATGCTAGCATGTTGTAGGTTGTTTGCAGTTATTGATTCAACCCCCTCTAGCCTAGACTCTAGTTGTCCCAAGTCTGGTGTTTTTTCCCCATCCCCTAGTAAGGGAATACACCAGCAAAACTATTTTATTAATTTCCTTATATCTGAGTGACCCCATAGCCCAATGGCAGACCATTTTTCCTTATAAAAAATTTCCAATAAAAAGAAGCCCTTTTAATGCTTCTTGTCAAATTTTATTATTTTTTGAGCTTAATGATTCATCTTTCACTTAATATTTCTTGTGCTAATCTATTCTTCCAGGCTATTTTGCAGGGTTAGCACTGGCTGGAAATCTAGATCTGACTTTATTGCTTTGCAGGTCGATCTTCATCTAAAAAATCAATTTATGCTTTGGGATTAAATCTAATAATTTATCACCTCCCTTTCACATAGATCTAGATATCACATCCCACCCTAAGGATTCAGACCAACAAGCCTCCTCATCGACCACTATGTGACTTAGGTAGCACATTCGTAGGGTTCAAAATCGTATCTCCTTCATGCTACTATTTGACCCTTTTGCTAAGATATCCAATGACCACAAAACCCTCGATCTGATCCCTTTGAAATAGTGGCTTGCTTAGTGATTTGTTTATGCGTGTGACTGAGGTTGTGCGTCTCCTATTTTACACCAAATCTATTATTAAAGCCCAGCGACCATAAAGGGACCACAAATCTGTCTCCTTAGTCTAAGTTAAGTCTGTTTCTAGAACAGAAGCTCAATTTCCTGTTGATAGAAGCCTCGCGCGATTTTTATTTTGAAACCCAGATCCACACCCTCGACCTGTCGCACATTGTTTGGTAAAACCTTCAACCCCTCAACTAGATCACGGCATGTTGTGTGCCCTCAACCTATCCTCGATCTAGTTTATGAATTAAATCTTGTCCAACGATCACAACCTCGACCTGCACATTCTTCTTATCTACATTGGGTATGTGATCGTGCGTCATATCTTTGTTTGATTAGACGACTAATGGGTCAAAATTAAACAAATAACGCTTTAGTCGTTTGGTCACATAATAACATGGTAGTATATCATGGTTGGCTTTGCAAGTTTCATTAAAAAAAAAATTAATGGTTTGATACTATATGAGAAGGTTCAGATCATTTTAGGTTTATTAAAATTTCATTTAATAATTCACTATAATGATATGGTTACATTGTCCCCGAGGTGTAGGATAGTCGGTGACAGAGTGTGATGTTAAGGCACTTTGTGATGTTAAAGTCACCAGTTCGAAACCTGCGGGGACAAAAAATCCAGCCATGTTAAGGGTTGGTGTGGCTCAGGCCGGCTGCGATCCCCAGGTTATTTTGACGGCTTAGATGCCCATGAGTCGCGGTTTCTCAGCCACGGGCTAGTCCCGCAGGTCACGGACATACTAGCAAACAAAAAAAAAATGATATGGTTACATTAGAAAAGAAACTTACGACTTTTTGTCATTGGTGAATAATTGATTAAAAAAAATTTAGATGCCTTGGTAATTGGAGACAACGAAATGTGGAATGTTTCTCTTGCTATAATATTATAATCGGGTCATTTGATGATTAATGATAAACGATGTGGGGTTAAAAATTGCACTCTCTTTCTTGAAATATAATTTGGGTATATGGTGTTTGATCGATTACACATTAACATTTCACTATGTACTATGCATGATGAACCAAACTTTACATTGAGAACTTTTACAAATCCTTGTGCAAAACAATTAAAAAATTCGCAAGTGGAGAGTTTAAATATAACTTTGCATTGAATCTCCAGCTTTAAAATTTTGTAATGCATGGATAACGGAAGTACATTGATGTAAATGTCAATTTTTATTATTCAAGCACTTTACGTTTAAATGCAAGCAATAATAATGTTATCACAGTTCTTGGCAAGACCCTTAGTAATCTAGGCTAGAGACGGGCACCCAGCATCTATAAATAACGACGGGGAGTTGTCGCTTAGCATTTAAAACTACGGTTTGGGATTAATACACGCAGGAATACATTGCGATTTCAGAGGGCTGCCTGGAGATTGTATCTCATGCTGTTGGAAGTCCGTGTAACCCCCTGTTGGTACCCTCTTGAGTAGTATTGCATTAGATAGCACCTGAACCCGGATTTTCACTTCTACATACCTTCAAGTATATTGGAAGTACCTCTAGGTATCATGAAACCATCCATATTCCTCTTGTTTTCCCATCTTCTAGAAGTGGTTGTTACATGTATCCCAAAAAGGTCTATACCTTCATCCTCCTATAATGAGAAGGGGCTTGAATGCCCAAGGTTGATGCAATTGGTAAAATAATGCAAAATGAAATGGGATGACAAATTATAAATCAAAAGCCAAAGATCAACTTGAGCTCTACCCCCTCGCTATGAGGCCATCACCCCAAATCCTCATGCACTAAATGCAGGAATCGATCCTTATAACTACATGGAAATGAAAACCAACGAATTAGATGTTGAATTTTAATGCTTAGCTCATGCACATGTAGTTTATTTCAATTTAGCATGTACTTGAACCATAAACAATGCAGCAATACCATATACAATAGCTGCAATAACCAAGATCACAAGAAGAATAACCATGCACAAGAACACAAGAGTTTATCTTGGGAAAACCCTTCTCAATCAAGGGAAAAAACCAGCAATCCTTTGCTATAGAGTCAAGAGAAGATCCCCCACACCATGAACCCTAGAGCACACAAGAGGGTGCTCTATGACCTAGAAACTTGCGCCTAAGAGAAGTGCGCACTTCATCCATACAACTAGCTTGAGAGAATGTTGCAATGAAGTGTGAGACAGTGTGATCCACAATGGGGATCTGCTCTCTTATTTATACAAGACCTAGCACAACAATAGGTGTGTCTATTCGCACAATAGGGTCGACCTGTACAACTCAGAAATATAATTAATCTTTACACAATATTAATTATCTTTTACATGGTGGGGCCGACTTGTACCCTTTCACAATACAAATTAGGGTTACAACAAATCTTACTCTTTAGACAATATAGCAAGGATCTCTCACATCCTCTAGTGCTCAGCCACTGGGGACACGTCCACTTGTGTTCATCCACAGGGATGTCACTCTCAATAGATTAACTCAATTAAGTCCATAGGAGTACCATCTGGAGAACCATCTCAAGTCGACTCAACTAAGTCCATAGGAGTCTGACAGGAGACCATCTCAAGTCGTTTCAACTCGGTACAGATGAGCACGACAAGAGACCACACATCATCTCAACTCAATCCAGAGGAATATGACACACCCATCACATGGGCTCTCTCACAGATCGTCTCAACTCAGTCCAGATGAGAACGACTTGGAGAATGTCTCATGAAGTTGCAATCATCAACACTCCCTCTCGGCTAGGGAGGCATTCTTCACCAGGCCAAGTCTCTCACGGAAGTACTCAAACTTCGTCCTGGCAAGAGATTTGGTGAAGACATCTGCAACTTGCTCATGTGTAGAAAGGTACTGCACATGCACTGCTTTCCTCTGCACCATATCTCTGATATAATGGCATTTGATCTCAATGTGTTTCGATTTATCGTGAAACACAAGATTCTCGGAGAGCTTCACACAGCTCTGGTTATCGCAATGGATAACGATGGAATCCATCTCATGACCAAATAAGTCTGCAAGGAGCTTTCGAAGCCACACTGATTCGCGGACTTGCCACACATAATGCAATGTACTCTACTTCTGTAGTACTCAAAGCCACAGAAGTTTGTTTCCTGTTGCACCAGGAAACCATGGCAGATCCCAAAGTAAAACAACAACCGGAGGTGCTCTTCCGGTCCATTGCGCTCCCTGCCCAATCTGCATTGGCATATCCCTGCAATCTCATGTCTACACCGGAGGCATATCTCAAGCCATAACCAATTGTGCCTCGTAAATATCTCAACACATGTTTCGTTGTTATCCAATGTGTATGTCTCGGCTGACTCATAAACGAGTTGAGTACACTCACTGCATAGTATATATCAGGTCTGGTGTTAACGAGATACATCAATGATCCAATCAGTTGTCTGTAAAGATGTGGATCAATCTTGCATGAATCAGAAGAAGCCTTGTTCATCTTCTTCAGATTCATCACCATCGGTGTAGGCATGGACTTGCAGTCTGTCATGCCGAATTTCTTCAAAATCTCCACTGTGTATTTTCCTTGACTTAGGAAAATCTCATCAATCCTTTGCCCTACTTCTAGTCCCAAGAAGTAGTGCATCATACCAAGGTACTTCATCTCGAATTAAGAAGCCAATGCACGCTTGCATTCAACAATAAGGCTTTCTGAACCGGTCAGGAACAAGTCATCAACATATAGGACCCAAATCAGGCACTCGTCACCAACAGTGTTGTAGTATAGGTTAGGATCGGCAACACTCTTGCCGAAACCCAAACTCATCAAGTATCCATCAATCTTCTCATACCAAGCACGAGGTGCCTACTTTAGTCCATACAAGGCTCTCTTCAACCTATAAATATGAGACTCTTTCTCATGTATCACGAATCCATCTGGTTGCTCGATGTAAACTTCTTCCTCAATCTCACCATTGAGAAAGGTTGTCTTCACATCCATCTAATGTAGTCTCCAACCCATGGATGTTGCAAGGGCAATAATAGTACGAATGGAAGTGTATCGGGCAACAGGAGAAAATGTCTCCTCATAGTCTATTCCCTCCACCTAAGACAATCCCCTCGCCACAAATCTTGCTTTGTACTTCTCGACACTTCCATCAGCTGCATGTTTGATCTTATAAATCCACTTGGAAGTCACTGCAGACTTCCCTTTCGGTCTCGGAACAATATCTAACACATCATTCTTCATGATGGAATGATACTCTTCGGTCATGGCATCTTGCCAAACCTGCTAACCTGTTGCTTCTCCATGACAAGAAGGCTCAGTATCAATGATGTGGCTCATAGCTGAAATATAGCTCGAAAAGATATGTGGTCTCTTGCTCTCTCGGAATGTGCCACGAAGAGTTGCATGTCCCTCTGCCTCCTGTAGAGTCTGTCGAGCCCAAGCAGGCCTCTTATGGCCTACTGCAATGTCTCTGGGAACATCAATTGGAGCTACGAGATCAACTGGATCTGTAATTGTCTCCCTTTGAACTGCTGAAAGGGGAGAAGGCACTGTCTCTTCATTCTTCTTGCTGTCAATCTCCATCTGAGATTCTCTGGATCTTCAAAAGGCTATCTCTTCCTCAAAGGTGACATTTATGCTAACCTTGATTTATCTCTGACCAAGGATGTAGATCAGGTATGCCTTCGAAGATTCATTGTATCCCACAAATGTACCCTTTCTACCTGAAGGGTCTAGCTTGGTCCTCTTTTCCTTGGGTACATGAATGTATACTAGACACCCAAATATCCTGAAGTGTCCAACCTCAAGCTTCACTCTGGTGAAAGCTTCTTCGAGAGTCATTTTCTTCAAAATCTGATGAGGACTCTTGTTTTGAACATACATAGTTGTCTGGTTTCCTCCTGGGTGCAGTCTGTCCATAGACGATAAAACTCAGGTAGATCTACTCTTCCACTGCTACTTTGAAGAAACGGTTCCCAATGTCTTGGAAGAGCATTGAGAGTAGTCATGACAAGTTCTCTGTTTGTTATGGTTTCTCCAATGGCACCTAGTTGATCTCTGATCTCTGAGATCCTCATGAAGAAGGTGGCAATGGTGTCATCTTTTGTCATCTTGATATTTTGAAGTTGTTGCTTCAATGTAAGGGCTATGTTTGTGTTGTTGCTCTCAGACATCTTCTTCAATGCATCATACATTTCAGAAGTTGTCTTCAAGGTAGCAATACGAGGTAGTAGATGATCTCTTACTGAATAGATGATTGTCTTCCTTGCTTTGACATTGTCTACCTTCCAATCAGCGTTCTCTTCATCAGTTGTTGTTTCTGGTAGAGTCTTTTCTATCAAACTCAATAGATCATTCTCTTCTAGAGTGATTTGTAGTCTTGATTTCCAGGAGCTGAAGTTGCTCGATCCATCAAGCCTATCTTCCACCAAAGTTCTATTCATCATGGCTTGTAGATTCTTCACAAACCCTGACGACTAGGCTAGGCTAGAAACCCTAGGTTTCGTTGGACTTATGACTGCCAACAATAAGCCTTTGAAAGTCAGAAGAACCCTGGTGAGCTGCAAAAATCCTTCAATGAACTACAGAAACCCTGGAGGCCGAAATTCTGCAAAAACCCTAGAAACCCTATGGGCCAAAAATAAAAAATTCTCCGATTTGCAATCTGAGAGTTGCAGGAGGTCGTACATAACTGTGAAAGAATTAGGCCCAACGCTCAAGTGGAAGTTGCAAGAACTAGCAAAAAAAGAAGAGGGTCGTTTTTGCAGTTGCAACAAGAAGGTGACGACTGGCTTTTCAATGGCTTGTGCAATGGCTCTTCAGGAACTCTACTCTGAAACCATGTTTATTTTAATGCTTAGCTCATGCACATATAGTTTATTTCAATTTAGCATGTACTTGAACCATAAACAATGCAACAATACCATACACAATAGATGCAGTAACCAAGATCACAAGAAGAATAACCATGCACAAGAACACAAGAGTTTATCCTGGGAAAACACTTCTCAATCAAGGGAAAAACCCAGCAATCCTTTGCTATAGAGTCAAGAAAAGATCCCCCACACCATGAAACCTAGAGCACACAAGAGAGTGCTCTATGACCTAGAAACTTGCACCTAAAAGAAGTGTGCACTTCAGTCATACAACTAGCTTGAGAGAATGTTACAATTAAGTGTGAGTGAGTGATCCACAATGGGGATCTACTCTCTTATTTATACAAGACCTAGCACAACAATAGGTGTGTCTATTCGCACAATAGGGCCGACCTGTACAACTCAAAAATATAATTAATTTTTAAACAATATTAATTATCTTTTACATGGTGGGGCCGACTTGTACCCTTTCACAATACATATTAGGGTTACAACAAATCTTACTCTTTAGACAATATAGCAAGGATCTCTCACATCCTCTAGTGCTCAGCCACTAGGGACACGTCCACCTGTGCTCACCCACAGGGACGTCACTCTCAACAGATTAACTCAACTAAGCCCATAGGAATACCATCTAGAGAACCATCTCAAGTCGACTCGACTAAGTCCATAGGAGTCTGACAAGAGACCATCTCAAGTCGTCTCAACTCAATCCAAAGGAGCACAACAGGAGACCACACGTCATCTCAACTCAGTTCAGAGGAGTATGACACACCCATCACATGGGCTCTCTCACAGATAGTCTCAACTCACTCCAGAGGAGAACAACCTCGAGAATGTCTCATGAAGCTACTATCATCAACATTAGAATGGAAATGAATAGAGCATGAAGAGTTCCATTTCACACATCCTTCACTAAATTTTACATTTATAATCGAGGGGGACAAGTTTCTAAAGATTACGAGTTCGTTGTCAAAGTTGCCATTACCGTTGCACTTTGTCAGTTCAATTCCCTTCCTGCCTCAATCTATTGTTGGCATGGAATTGTTAAATGTGAATACAAAGAGGTAGACTAGTGAGCGGTAAGCCTCGAACTATAGCTAGGAAGGACGAATGGAACAACCCGACTATACTACAGTGAGGAAAGCTCGAACTTCAATGGATGACTGGTAAGACCGAGCTAGCAAAGATGAAACTACCAACTATCAAATATTGAGCGGGGATGAGATTGAGAATGACGAGCAAGCAGAATCGTAGTCAGACGAGGGAAAGGTGTCGATACAGTTGAAAGTAGTCTCGGCAAGGGTTTCCCAGCAATGGCAGATTCTATGCCTAAAAAATGAAAGGAATAAGAAAACAAAGAAATGAAGACACCAAGAGCAAAGAAATGGAAGACCTCTATCCAACATGGTGGTGGCAACGAAAATTGTGGTGATACCAAGGCTCTGGAAAAAAATGTGAAACGCTAGTCTTGTTCTAGAGAGATACCCAAATGGACGCGCCTCTAACCAGAAAAGAGAGACAGATCTCATATCTGACACCAAAGTAGGGAACATATCTGCACGCAGGAGAGAGAATATAAAGCTCAAAGGACATAAACCTGCTCTACCTCTGATACCACTGTTGGAATACACCATAATGGAGATCAGTGTGATATATATTTTATTGATATGATACACATAAATACATGATCTATGACCTTTGGATTCATGTTCCAAGAGGTCTCTTGGACTCCCAATGACTTCTATTCACTTGTGACTTTTCATATTCCTTCTCAAATGAATAAGACAAAATATCATAACCCTAACGTATTAGGTTTCCAACAAATACCGACCTAGTCAACTTATATGTGGACCCATAACCCCTTTTGTGGAGGGCACCCTACCTCGAGTTGTGTATAGATGCACACTCAAGACTCGTTTGTAAAGCATCATCTTGTGATCTTCTTGATCATTCTTTAGCCTACAATCATCGTTATTTTATAAAGTGTTTTATACCTGAGGGCACCTATATCTTTGGCATTCACTTGTGGAGCTTGCGCATTTTTCTCTCTCTTGTGAAAGGGTTTATTTCTCTCTAGTGCTCATACGGATCAGCTCTAGCACTACTGTGTTGGAAAATTTAGTTGTCATTGATTTCAACCCTAGAAGAAGCCCTGAAGCAAGTCCAGAGGCCCTAGAGGTGTGGTCAAGAAGCCTTGAAGTTGATTAAAGAAAAATAGTATGAAGGACTTTGCAAATGCATGCAAAAACACCATTGATTGATAGTATTCGTCATGTCGTTTCCAACGGTAGGTGCCACGCCTCGTGGTTCCTCACGATCAAGGAGATATGCCTTCTTAAAAATGATCATGTAAGGGATGGTCAAGAAGCCTTGAAGAAGCCCTGGAAGTGTGGTAACGAAACCCCGAAAGTAAAGGGATGAAGTCCCTAAAGTCGACCCCAATTGGAATAAATAATAAAAATATTATTGAGTTTGAAAAAGGTAAAGTCGAATAAGTATTAAAGTTAAAATTAAAATTGCAAGTGTAAAGTCGGCCCAACTGAAATAAATATTAAAATATTCAAGTCGGCCCTAAAAGGAGGATTAAATCTTGTATAAATATGGCACCTAGCAGCTCATTTTCTTCAACTAGCTCATCCACTCTGATCTGAGGTAAAAAGGATCAAAAAGGGCGAAAATTTCAAAGCATTAAGGCCGAATTTTTGAAGTTGTGTTAACCCCCAGATTTTCACCCTTGAAAGTCTTGAGGGTTAAGAGCGAGCATGCAACATTTTGGTTGGCACACTGAGATTTTCCCAGGGTTTTACCACTTATGTTGAGCAGGAGGTTGGCTCACACATGAGGAAGGTACATGATCAGTAGTAGTACAGGGTTGCTTAGTTCAGAGTCACAGTCTACTTGGTTTCCACGCACATTTGAGAGAGAGATGTATACATACTACTTTTTAAGCGGCACGATTTAAGTGGGTCTCTTGACAATTTGGGTCAATGCAGAGCATACAGTAACAATCCTTGCAGGATTCTAGGCCCAATGACACTTTTTTAGAGCGACATGCAGGAACTTGCTATTTTTAGCAGGTTGTGATCCAGGCCCCAAATTCAGATTCTGAGAGCGTCGTATTGATCCTTGAGGCATCCAGAGGCCTTTGGACCCCTTTCCAGATGATGTCACCCATATTGTTATTTTTAGCAGGTTGAGCATCAGGGCCCGCATGACAATTCTGATGGCATATTCGGATCCCTTGCAGAAAGACGAAATTAATGAGTATAAATTCAAGGGTATTTGGACGACTTTCTATTTTTGGCAATATCTAGGTGGACAATTTTTCTAAAAATAGAACCAAGATTCTATTTTTAGAGGGCCCTATAGTTAGAGGATTTTATTTTTAGAGGACCCTATTTTTCGCTACCTCTATATTTAGTAGGTCCAGTCATCATCCATGCAGTGCCAAGTGGCATCCTCAAAGACCGACATGTGGTGGTTCTCCAGTCAGATGTGGCATCCACCTAAGCTAGGGTGCATGTCTCCAAAGATAGGGGGGTCACATGAGTTGCTAAAATTATCTCCCTCGTGCATACCATGCGTTATAGTTTGATTTTTCACTCACTCACTTAACTTTACCATGCACTCATGCACCCACTCTAAACTTACACTCTGCTTTTTCCTTCTCCCATGCATGCCATGTGCCTCACTTTACCCCGCTTCTCACTCACTCATGCACATTCAAACTCACACTCACTCTCAGTCATCTCACTTAGACTCTATTCTTACCCCCTTCATGCGTCCCTCCCTCTCCTTGAGATATGCGCCCCCTCTAGCTATATATTGTTGGCTTGCCTTGGGTTATTTCGTCGATTCTTAGTGGGAGCAACATAGTGTCTATCTCATTCTTCTCTCTCTCTCTTGTCTAGTGGCGTGTCATTGAGCAAAGTGATCATAGTACTAGTTGTAGGTTTGCCAAGTGTGGCGTAATCAGCTCTCTTAGAAGTTTTATCAATAAAGAAGTGTGTGTTTGTCATTCAAACCTCTTTTCTTGGCGGTATTATGGTAATTTTGTAATCTGATATGTCATTTTCTGAACTATTCATTATGGTTAATTTCGATCGTTTAGAATAGTTTTCATCTTTTTTCCAGCATATCTTCATTGTGCTAACCTTGCAAGTTCCCTCCAAGCGTATAAGATCGATTTTCTCATTGTTTTGGACCGCTTTTACACGTTGTCCAAGACAAACCAGCTCGCTGATTTTTTCGTTTTGAACACAGAAATCAGACCTTAGATCAGCCAGCAAGGCGCTTCATTGTGCCTAGGGCCTCCCCCCAGAGGCTAGTGAGCACTAGCCCAAACAGAGAGGGGTTGGTCAGTGACAATTGGGGCCCTACTCCTTTAATTAGCCAAGCTTTTTACCACTGTCATAACAGGTTTATCAGCTCAGATTGGAGGGTAGAAATTTGTGCTAACAAATTGGTGTCATTGTCAGGGAACGCAAACCTTGGTGACAACGACATTGGTGAGTTTTTACTTTAATTAATTTATTTTTTCTAACTCACCTGGCGACTCCACAGGATACAAGGACGACTCCACAGGGGACTTACACAAGAAGATCTTTCGGTTTCGATTCCCTCACAGGGGCAAGTTCCGAGCGTCAACAAACTTTAATATATTTTTCTGGAACAAGAATTTTCTTTTGCCAAGAACTCTTCTCAAATTGGGTAAGCATATCGAGTTCTTAGGCAAGTTCTTTTTTTACGAGCACTATGTTGAGTGTATCTTCGACATCTTCATATTTATTTTATTTTCATCTCGAGCTAGTTGTTGTGCTTTTTTCTATCTGAGACTAACAATATGGATGCAGTTGTGAGGCCATCGGTAAGGTGGAGATTTTCTGCTTTTGACCCACTAAGTTTTGTTGCATTCCCAGATTATCCTCGTGACTTGCCTGCACGTAAGTGGCTTAAGCGCATACCTTTGTTTTCAGGGAGGTTGGGAGAATCAGTTGAGGATCACTTGGCTAAATTTTCGCAAGTGGTGAGTGATTTTAATGTGGAACATGAAGATGTGGTGATGAGGATGTTTGTGTTGACCCTCGAGTGGGAGGCACGAGCATGGTACAAGTCCCTTCCGAATGCTTCCATTGATGGATGGGATTCCTTCCAGGAAAAATTCAATGAAAGATGGACAAACACACAGGACATTTTCTTCCTATGCACAGTTTTTTCAATTATTAAAAAGCATGAAAGTGAAACTGTTTGCCAATTTAACGCCTGTTTTTCCAACTTTTACAATCGAATTCCTTATAGAGTAAGGCCTAATGAAGATGTTGCTTTGATTTATTATCTTGAGGCATTTTATGGTATTTTTGGTGTTTTTCTCAGGAATGAAGACCTTCAGAATTTGGAGGAAGCGCAAATTGTCGCTATCAAGTTAGAAAGAAATCATCTTGCAGCTTGTGAACTCCCTTTGGTCCATGTCCCAGACCAACCAATGAAGGTAACTCCACTAGATGATCTTCAACCATTGGTTGTTACAGAAGTGCAAGAAGTTTGTGTTATTGAATATGAACCACAACTTGCACCGTGTCAAGTTCCCAAAGATGAACAGGAGGGTGATAGCCCAATTTTAGATAATCTGGAACCAATAGTTGCACCATTTGAGTCACAGACAGAGTTCCAAGAAGATGAAGGTGAAGCTGTGATTACCCTAGGCTGTTCATGGGTTCCTCCCATTAGCGAAGATGAAGAGTTTCAAGAGGAGGAACCACAGGTTAACCAAGTAGAGATCAATCAACAAGGGATTTTGTCTATGCCCGGCCTAGTAGAGGCTTCATCCTTTCCTATCACAAGAGTGGTTGAGGAACAGCTTGATCTAATACCATTACAACAACATGAACCACTTTTGGTTCAACCAGAGGATGATGTCTCTTACACGTTTCCTACGATTCCGCATCCAGAAATTGTTCTTCAGGATCCAGAGATTGATCAGAGCCTGGATATTAGAGTTCACCATGACCCAATTGAGCTCAAAATGACTAAAGTATTTCAACAAGTAGATGCCCAAAGTTTCGGCTCTCATGCATTTATGCTTGTTACTGTTGAAATACCATGCTCTAAGTCCCAACCAACCTTCAGTCAACTAGCACCCTTCAGTTATGGCTTCACCAACAAGTACTTCAAGGCAACTTTGGGTCATATGAGATTTCATGGTTGGTCCCCTTGGAAGGTTGACCGTGCTAACCATTCTCGTCGGACTGATCATCTGGTTGCATGGTTACATTGGTCCTTTGAGTATGATGATTTAATTATGGCAGCGTTCAGGTAAAATTTTTGGGTTTAGGGTAGTTGTCTTTCCTTTCAGTATTGTCTTTTCATGTGTTTTTTCCTTGCTAACTTTTTACAGTTTCAAGACAGCAATTTACTTTCCCTTGCAAGTACCTTTTATTTCAGTATTTATGTCTTAGTCTTTGCATAAGTGTCACTGATTTTTCCCTAGTCATATCAGCATGTGGTTGAGTCTTGTGCATCTTTCCTTTTCCTGAATAAATGGCTATCCGTAACTGTCATTCCTGGGTAAAAATTTCAATGTCTATCTTTCACATGTTGAGCCTTTGTGTCTATCATTAGAGTGAGATTGGATGGGGGTTCCATTTTTCATTTTTTCCTCATAGCATTGAGCCTTTAGGATGGGTAGTTTGAGGAGACATAGGAGCATCTTGAGTCATCGTATGTCTTGTCTCCTCATCTCTGATCATTGAGTAATATGTTTCAAGTCAGTCATCCCCCCCATCCAGCATAGGGATACGGTACCCGGTTCCTTTATCTTGATCTACTTGAGTTATCACTTCACGCTGAGGGAAGAGAGACATCATTGCTCTTCTTTTCAGCAAGTCATCTTGTATCAACTTCAACACATTATCTACAGATGACCCAAAAGTAGAGCACCTTAGTAGTTGTTAGCCTCATTGGTGGTTCTTTCGCATCCGAAAAGGCTGAGTATCATTGGGCCTTGATTGGATGATCCATGTCACTGTTCAACTTCAGAACATCTTTCATAGTGTCAGGTTGTGCTCCTACCTCAGGACCCATTGAAATTATTGGTGGTGTTCCTTCGCACTTCACAAGTGTTTACATTATTAACATCTGATGAAGTGACTCTCTCCCTTGTGTCGACATCAACACATTTACCACGGGGAGGAGTGTACATTATTGGGTGGTAGAAAGTAGCAGATTTGGATGAGACCCCTTGGTTTGCAGTTTTTAGTGGGAGGATTATATATTTTGACTCCATGGCCCATTGGACAGGCTTTGGTATTACAGGGCCGCTTACAGGTTGTTCTTCATCAGTACAGGGCCTTTTTTTCATCCTTCCACATAGTTACAAGGGTATTTCTGGTACACATTCCTCAGTTCACGAAGCATCAGTTGATTATATGGACACAGATATTTTTATGATTCTCGACATCCCACAGGGGGATCCCGACCCCTTGAGTCGCCATTGTTAACCCCTAGATTTTCACCCTTGAAAGTCTTGAGGGTTAAGAGCCAGCATGCAGCATTTTGGTTGGCATACTGAGATTTTCCCAGGGTTTTAGCACTTATGTTGAGCAGGAGGTTGGTTCACACACGAGGCAGGTACATGATCAGTACAGGGTTGCTTAGTTCAGAGTCACAGTCTACTTGGTTTCCATGCACATTTGAGAGAGAGAGATGTATACATACAGGTGTTGCTACTTTTTAGGAGGTATGGTTTGAGTGGGTCTCCTGACAGTTTGGGTCAGTTTAGAGCATACAGTATGAGTCCTTGCAGGACTCTAGGCATGATGACACTTTTTTTTGGCGACATGCAAGAACTTGTTATTTTTAGCAGGTTGTGATCCAGGCCCCAGATTGAGATTCCAAGAGCGCAGTATTGATCCTTGAGGCATCCAGAGGCCTTTGGACCTTTTTCCAATAATGTCACCTAGATTGCTATTTTTAGCAGGTTGAGCATTAGGGCTCGCATGACAGTGTTGATGGCATATTCGGATCCCTTGCGAAACGACAAAATTAATGAGTATAAAGTCAAGGGTATTCGGATGACTTTCTATTTTTGGCCGTATTTAGGTGGACAATTTTTCTAAAAATAGAACCAAGATTCTATTTTTAGAAGGCCCTATATTTAGAGGATTCTATTTTTAAAGGACCCTGTTGACCACCTATTTCGACTAGGGGGTCAACTCCATGTGCCATGAAGCTATGTACCTGATGGTGCAACCAAATTGAAGACTTACTGGTTCTTCAAGGCATTTTTGGCCTCGACACGTATTTTTGTAACTGGAACTTTCGCTCCTCTGCGTGGGATAATAATGTAATCGGTCTGCATGGATCATACTTTAGGTTATTTACCTAGGACTTTTTCATTAGGGAAGTCCTTTCATCGAGTGTTTTTTTTCCTCGGGTAGTTAATTTGGCCTAACCAACCTTTTTAATTACCCTTGAGTTTTTCACTCCCACAATAATCCTCCAAAGTGGTGAAAGGTGTTCTAATGATCGACCCCTATGGGTGACTAGGGTCTAGGAACATTGTAAATGACCATGCTAGACATCTCCTAGAGTCTTGCGGAATTCCGTCGAGTCTAAGTAGTTTTTTTAATTTTTTAAAACTACCTAGTTAATGGTAATTTTAAATATTTTTTATGTAAAAATGTAAAAACTAGGTCCTTGGGATTTTTGATAGGGGTATTTGTGCTCAAAAGAAATGGAAAGAGACCCCCTACACCCTTGGACCAAGTTTCAACTCAATTGGACAAGTTTTGATAGGTGTTTGTCCATGAGGAGTCCAAGTCAGTCTAGAGTCAGCAATTTAATTGCTTAATTGACAAAGTCAAAATGTCAAATAATTGTATGGCTAGTTTTTAGAGTTTATTATCAGCATTGCAATTTACTTTCTTGTTTTCCCACTTGTCTTTAATGAAAGGTTGTGTGGCTAGGATATCTCCTTTCCAAGTTATATCATTTATTTACATGCTTTATTTTTCACCCACTTAGGCACAAAACCGGTAGGCTTTGTCCTCCACCTTGTGCCTTTGTTGAGGTTGCAAGTAGCTTAGATTTACTTTCAAGTCTTTTATTCTTTATTGTTTGCCTACACCCTGCAAAAAGGATTGGCTTTGCCACCCATGCAGTACAGTAAGGCTAGGTAGATGATTGATGTTTTATTGCTTCTATTGTTCAAGTTCATGTGATTATCTTTAGGTTGTAGAAGCACCTCTTTTATTTGCTTAAGCCCATGGAGGCATAGAGTATTTACTTGTACATCCCTTTCAAGCATTTACTTTCATTTCAAGCATTTACATTCCTTTCAAGCTCTTGCTATTTACATTTCTTTCAAGCACTTGCAAGCTATTTCATTTCAAGCACTTAACTTAATAAATCTCTAAGAGGTTCAATCAATTTATCTTAGATTCATAGGGAATCAATCTAACTAGTTTAATTAGGACACCTTTAACTGTCTCAACTTTCGCTATCAAAAAAGGAACTTGTGGAGGCGGCAGGGGGTGCTAGATCGGGGATGGTCTCCCGACACTAGGTGTCTACCTTGTTGAGCACCCTTGTTTCCCGGATTGACCTGTGGAGCTAGGGTAAGGCCTTGTTTGCCTTACTTATTGAGCACCCAACAATCATTTTGGCCAAAGCGGGGAGAGTTTTAGGGAAGTCACCTAGTCTAGGATACAACTTCACTTAATCAACCTTAACTCTAAAATTTATCCAAGCAACCTTGGTTTAACTTCACATTTTTCTTTTATGGTTCATGCTCTTTAATTTCAACAACAATTTCATTGCAAGTTATCTTTAAATGCAATTTTATTGAGCATTGTGGATGGTTGAGTGTTGATCTTAGGAGTTGCGCATCTTTTGCCCGTGGAGGCCTCTTTTCATGCTTTATCTTTGTTCCTCTTGAGTTGCGCATTTGCCCATGGAGGCTCTTTTTGTTGGTCTTTCATCTCTTGAAGTTGTGCATTGGAGCCATTGAGTAACCCCCTTGAAGTTGCACACCTCTTGGGGCACTTCATTGTTTGGGTTTGATTTGTTGTGTTGTGTTGTGGATGCTATCTTGAGTTATCTTTCTCCCCTCCCTGCACATTCAAATCAAGTTAATTCAATTGTTGCTTTGCTAGAAGTTAGATCTAATAAGTGCTTGTTTCTCTCATTTGTTAATAGTTGTACTTTGTTGTATCATTCACTTTTTCTTTACATTCTTATTTGTGTTGATAGTTTCTTATATCTAGTTCAATTGTTAAGCTTTGTAAAGTATTTCTTTTGTATCTAATTGTAAAGTTTTGTAAAGTACTTATTTTGTATCTAATTGTAAAGTTTTGTAAAGTTTCTCCTTTCTATTCTTGTTGTAACTTTAGTTGACCCCTTTGCCCAACCTTAGGCACTAGTCTTAGTTGTCTTAGGGAAAGGCTTGTCTTTGCATTGAAAGTTTTGCACTTGCATTGTCTGCCTCTCATATAGGCTAGTTTCCCCTTACCTTTAACAAGTAAAATTAACTTCATATAGGCTAGTTTCCCCTTACCTTTAACAAGTAAAATTAACTCCTAGAATCAATCTTTTAACTCACATAGTAACTAGGGTCCACCCCCCTTGGCTTCCCTAGGAGTAAGCCTAGAAGGGAGAAGTTCAAGTCGAGGTGACAGTGGGCTGGAACTTAGGCATTGTGCCTCCAAGGACACACTAAGTGAATTGGACTTAGTCCACGTTAGCAAGTGTGTATAAGGACGGCAACACCTTTAGCGTCGTTGTCGAGGATAAGTCTTTTATCCTTGGTCTAAAGACTCTAAACGACATAACTAATTTATCCTTTAAAAACTAAGTAATAAATTTGCTCCCTAAAATTTTTTAACTTGGATTGGTTTTTCTTTGTTTGCTTGCTCTCCAAGTGGCGACTCCATTGGAAAAATATTTGAAGTATACTACTAGGAGCACTTCACAAGGATTAATTTACTCTTTTCCTGAACCTGAAAAGGTTTATAGAAGGAGACTAAATCGCCTTGCTCCTTGTAGGCTACTTGAAAGTCTTGGAGAAGAAGCACTCTCTGATATCCAATTCTTGTTTCAACATAATAATCAACCAACTGTTAATACTACAACTACTAATCCTAGCGTAGTCATGAGTTCCTTTTTGAGACCTTTGAATTTTGCAGCAACCCAAGGGGCTCCTCACGCAATTCCTGAAAAAGCTATTGAGAAGTTGCCTTGTCTTCAGGAGAACAATGTTGTTAGTGCCCATTCTCACATTCTGAATTTTGACTTGTGTGTATTCAAATGGTGTCAGGGTCATGATGAAGAGGATGTACAGATGACACTTTTTGTTTACTCTTTAGAGGGGGATGTCGCTGAATGGTTTTCAGAGCAAGATCCCAACAAGTTTAGCACCCTAGCCGAAATAGTCCAAGCTTTTAGAGAAAGGTGGGGTGATCAAAAGGAAAACAGATTTTTACTAGCTGCCCTTAGCTCAAGTCAGAAAAAGGAAAATGAAACCATGGAAGAGTTTAACAAGAAATTTAATGACTTGGTAAAAAGTCTCCCTACATGATCCAGGTGGATATCGGGGGCCACCCATCTTTTCCAAATGGCTCAAAACAGTTTTCTGGCCATTTTGGCAATTTACTATTTTTAGCAGGTTTTAACTTCTGGGGCCATT
>JZKD02S2091843.1:218491-230277 GCA_000966675.3 Picea glauca | reverse complement strand
TATGGTTGCATCTCTGATATATTTCTGTTATATTATTGGATATACGCGATATCTCTGTGCATTTCTTTATTATATCTCCGCTCTCATTTCGTGCCAAATATAATCCGGATCACTACATCTATTAAGCCTCCTCCAACATTAATATTAATTCATTACATTGAAGCTTTTGAGGGAGAAATGAGATATCAGCTAAGGGATAAGGATCCACAAACTCTTGTGGAGGCACAAAACTATGCAGTAAGGATAGAGAAAAACATGCAGGATGCTAGGAAGTCTAACATTCCTGGTTTTTCTAGAGGAACTTCTTCCCAACCTTATGAGGAGAAGAAGAAGAAAATTGAAACTCAAGGGTCTTCTAATGATGGCATTAAGGAACTTACTCAATTAATCAAACAGATGGAGGCTAATCATGCTAATCAGATTAAACAAATGGAGATTAACCAAGCCAATCAAATGAATGCCATGCAAAATAGGTTGATAGCCATGGAAAGGGCTCAATCTAGTAGACCCCAACATAGGCCAAATGATAAATGGCCAAAGAGACCTCCTCCTCAAGATCAAAGGCCACCAAATCCATTCGAATCCACTAACTTGATTGACCACCAAGCTATTCCTTATTGTAGACCTTGTGGACAGTTTCATGAGGAATCAACTTGCCAAGTCTTTCTTCAAGTTTGTAGTGAAATAGGACCTTATAGACCAGAAAATGATCAAGTTAATATGTTTGGTCATGAGTATAATTTTGGCATGTATGAATGGATGGATTTGATGGAGCATAGTGAGGGGGCAAGTTGCATGAATAATGTTGTGGTTGATAGGGCAACAGAAAAGTTTGGTCCAAATCCTACTCCACAACAAGTGTCAAAAATGGCTAGATATAGAGGCATTACTTATCAAAGGAATGGAAGTAATATTCAGGATAGGCCTCAAGGAAGTGTTTCTAGAATACCTCCCCCCCCTCCTAAAACAATGGTTCACAAGTTCAAATTTAAATATTGACTTAGGAGGGTGGCTAAATAATGCAAAGATGTCGGTACCTGTGTCAGAAATAATGAAGATTCCTTCTCGGAGGGAGAAGCTACTCAGAGCTATAGAAAATCCTTCTCAGAGCAATGTTGACATTCCACCAGCTACCAGGATGAACCTGTTATCTTGCAGAATATGGATAGGGGAAATGAAAAGAATAGACTTTTTACCTGTCTGTGCTCATGAATGATTTCATTCTTCACAATTGCATGCTTGACTCAGGAGCTAGCTCAAATGTTATGACTAAGAAAGTAATGGAACAATTAAACTTAAGGATATCAAGACCTTATCATAACATTTGTGCCATGGATAGCAAAATGATTAAAGTGCATGGATTAATTAAGAGTTTACAAGTACACTTGGTTGTTTTTCGAGACATCATGGTTGAAATGGATATAGTTGTAATAGATGTGTCTGATACTTGGGGAATGTTGCTTTCTAGGAAGAGAGCTGCAGATTTAGGTGGTAATTTGCAAATGGATTTAACTTATGCCACCATTCCAACTCCAAATGGTTCCATATTTAGATTAAACAGGGAGTTGGAAAGAAAGTACCATGTTGAACATCCTAGGAATCCCACAAATGATATTGTGTATCGTGAACTAGAGATGGTATGTTATGAGATAGAGTCTGCTTCTCTAACATCTACCAAGATAGAACTTAAAGATGAGTCCCCAAACATTTGTAGTGTTTGGGACACCATGGATTCTTTTGATGGGCTTTTTCTTGAGGAAGTTGTGGAGAAAATGAATAATGATGTGACTCCTTCAGAATTAGAAACTAAGTTGGATTTTTCAATAGAAAATGTGTCATCAGCTCACCAGTCATCAAAGGAATCAGCTAGATGTCAGAAGAAGTCAAATGGAATTCTTGGGCCACACCCTCCTTATTTTTCAAAAATTGGGAAAATCAAAGGAAGAATATGTGATGAGAATCTGATGGAAAATCATAAGGAAGATAAGGTTAGTAATGATAATGTAAAGTATATCATCCCTATGAAGAGGTATGCCAAACCTTTTAAGGAAAAATTAAGCTCGTAATCTTTTCACTTGGCACCTATGCAAGACCATCAGAAATTTTTTAAGGAGGATTATCCCAAGTGGCCTAAGGTTAGAAGCAGGGATTCACATGAGAACGACAGAAATCAATATAAAGTGTATCAGTCTTCTAGCAACTCATCTCAACCAGTGGGACGACATAAAGTCAGACATGCTAGTGAGAGGACTCCCCCTTGAAGTATTTATTCAACATGGCAACTTGGTGTCCAAAGGGACACCCTTAGTAACGTATTTCTAACCCTTCTCATTTCTTTCAATTTTGTACTATTTCATTCATTATGTAATTATGTTACTTAGATGATTCATTGTATCATAGTTTCATTTTGTAATTGTTGTACAATAGTAATTTCATTTATGTGACTATTGTTTATAGCATTTTATTTATTCATTTTATACATGTATTTATGTTGGGTATTGGTGAGCACTCTATTTTGTAGATTTTGGATTCTCGTATGCTCGCCTTCCCAAAGAAAGATCAAACACACGTCCCCATGTGTAGCCATATGTTGACCACCTATTTCGACTAGGGGGTCAACTCCATGTGACATGAAGCTATGTACCCGATGGTGCAACCAAGTTGAAGACTTACTGGTTCTACAAGGCATTTTTGGCCTCAACACGTATTTTTGTAACTGGAATTTTCGCTCCCCTGCATGGGATAATAATGTAATGGGTCTACATGGATCATACTTTAGGTTAGTTACCTAGGAATTTTTCATTAGGGAAGTCCTTTCATCGAGTGTTTTTTTTTCCTCGGGTAATCAATTTGACCTAACCAGCCTTTTTAATTACCCTTGAGTTTTTCACTCCCACAATAATCCTCCAAAGTAGTGAAAAGCATTCTAATGATCGAGCCCATGGGTGACTAGGGTCTAGGAATATTGTAAATGACCATGCTATACATCTCCTAGAGTCTTGAGGAATTTCGTCAAGTTTAAGTAGTTTTTTTTAATTTTTTAAAATTACCTAGTTAATGGTAATTTTAATTATTTTTTATGTAAAAATGTAAAAACTAGGTCCTCAAAATTTTTGATAGGGGTATTTGTGCTCAAAAGAAATGGAATGAGACCCCTACACTCTTGGACCAAGTTTCAGCTCAATTGAACAAGTTTTGCTAGGTGTTTGTCCATGAGGAGTCCAAGTCAGTATAGAGTCAGCAATTTAATTGCTTAATTGACAAAGTCAAAATGTCAAATAATTGTAAAATGAGCAAAAAGGGTTAGAGAAAGAGTGGGAGAAGTTCCTAAACCCATTTCCTAAGTTAGGAAGACCTTTTCCTAACTTAAATTAACCCCCCACACTTTACCATCACCTAAACCAACCATACCCCCTAGTGAGTTGCACCCCCCTTGGTGAGTAACTCAACCTTACTCAAAACATAATTGAAGAGAACACCTAAGCTCACTAAGGCGCCCACCTATGGTTCTAACTTTATGTTTGACCAAATCTAAAGTGGTGCCACCTCACCCTCACTCATTTCCAAAACCCTAAGAGACTCCAAAACTCTAAAAGTGTGCCGCCTTGAGATTGACAGTTTTGTTTGGTGAGTGACACTTGGTGAGTGGCTCTTGCCTCCCAGGTATAAAAGAATGCCTACCCCTCCCTCATTATCATCTATTCTTTCCCTACTGTTATTATGCTCAAATTTCTCCCATCTCTCCCATTCTTCTCTCTTTCTCCTATTTGCTCTAGTACTCTAAGCAAGAAAATGAGTACCCCTAAGGCATATGATGTCTCCTAGTACCACTTATTTAACTTAGGCACTATTTACAACTAAAAAATATCCCGTTTGCGAGGACATTTTTTATTAATTGAAAACATTAAAAAAAACCTAAGGGGAGTCAACGCAATTTCCATATGACTCAAAAATGATGACTAGCATGGTAATATACATTATAAACTAGTCTTAGATAACCTTACTAAGGCCTAACCATCAATACACACTCCAGCTTTGGAGGAAATGAGTGAAAAAACTCAAAATTATAACTCGCTTAAAAAAAATTCAAGCAAGAAATAATTAATAAGTAAAAGAAACATTCTAGAGTAATGCACTCATGATTAAGTCCTAGGAGGCTAATCCTTTTAGAAGTTCAACATGCTAAATTCATCTTATTACAATTCCCCATGGGGGGCATGGAAATGTTGTATGAAGAAGAAGGAGAAGAAAGGTGGCCATAATGGTTGGTTGGACTTCTGAAATCTGATTTTGAACAACTTGTTCAATCTTCGGCAGTGTTAAGTTTTATGGTAAGCTGATGCATTTTTAATTTTCTTACTGTTTAGCATAAACTGAACCATAACCATTTTGCAACAACACAATGGCTGCAATAAACCAAGATCACAAGAAGAATAACCATGCACAAGAACACAAGAAGTATCCTTGGAAACCCTTCTCAACAAGGGAAGAAAATCCAGTCAATCCTTTGTTATATTCTCAAGAGAAAGACCTCCCACACCATCACCAAACCTAGCACACAAGAGGGTGTTGTAATTCTCATAATTTCATACCACAACTTCTGAAATCATGAGATGACACAATGATAAGTGTGTTTCCTCAATGGGGATTCACCTTTATTTATACAAGACTCATCACATCAAATGATGTGTCTATTGGCACAATAGGGCCGACCTCAATAACCAAAAATATAACTAATAATTACCATATTAATTATCTTTTACTTTATGGTGGGGTCGACCTGTACCCTTTACATCACAATTAGGGTTACATGTAAGTCTGACTCTTAGACAATATAGCAAGGGATCTCACACACCCACTAGTGCTCGACCACTAGGGGCACGTCCACCTGTGCTCAGCCACAGGGACGTCCAAGTCAACAGATCTCTATTTCACTACGTCTCACAAGAGAATCATCTGGACACACACTCACTAGTGCTCAGCCACTAGGATCACATCCACCTGTGCTCATCCACAGTGACGTCCTACTCAACAGATCTCTATCTCACTGCGTCTCACGGGAGAATCATCTGGAGTACCACATCGTCTCAACTCTCTACACATAGGAGAACAGCAAACCCATCACATGGGCTCCTTCACCCCTCACAGGGTTACACATCGTTTCATCTCTGTCTCAGAGAGAACGACACACCCAACTCATGGGCTTCCTCACCCCACATAGGGGCACACAACGTTCCATCTCCGTCTCAAAGAGGAACTACACACCCAACTCATTGGCTTCCTCACCCCACACAGGGGCACACAACGTTCCATCTCCGTCTCAGAGAGGAACAACACAGCCAACTCATGGGCTTCCTCACAGGCCAACTCACTCAGTCTGTGTCCTGGAGGATGTCTCACGCAATTGTAATCATCAATAGGCAACTCATCTACAAGTCCATCCTAGCGCAACTTGGTGGGTAACATTGGCTCCATATGGGGACGTGTACTTAATCTTTAGGAGAGCACACGAGAATCCAGAATCTGTAGCCTGCATCACAAATGTCTCACCAAAAACAACATCAGCCACACATGTATATAGAAACCAACAATAAAATGAAGTTGCAACACTAATTATTCATATATACAAGGAAAGTGCAAAAGAAGAAGGTGAAATATATACAAGGAAGAATTAAAGACATGAAAGTAATGTACAAACGAGAAGGGTTAGAGAGATGCATGTTACAAAGGATGCCCTTGTGGGCATCAGATGATGGCGTTGAATAATAATTCAAGGTGGAGCCCTTTCACTAGCAAATTTAACCTTTTGTCGTCCAACTGGATGAGAAGAATTGTTGAAGCTTTTCTAAACTTTTGAGATTCTAACTAAAGTCCCAACTCAACCATCTAATTAAATTTTTCATGAAACCTTCCCTTTGTGCCTTTGGGAAAAGCTTACAATTTATCATTTTTTACGTTTCCTTGAAAGGCTTGGCATATTCCTTAATAGAGATGACACCTTTACCATTAAACTCATCATGAATAATATCATCCTTAGAATTCTTCACAAGATTTATTCTGTTTTCTTTTCTTTTCTTTGGAGTACTTTTTTCAATTTTTATCGTCCTGGGATCTCGATCTGTTTTAGCATTCATCTCTATGTGATCACCAGGTTTTTCTATTTTTTCATTTTTATACTTTTCATGTTTGTCAAAGATTTCCTCTTTACCAACATAGATTTCCCCAGGCTCTAGGACATCTGGAACAGATGGCCCAAAAATTCTTTCCAACTCTTCCTGACATCTAACTAACTCATCTAGTAGTTGATAAATTGATGATGACAATGTTGACCCAACTGATAAATCCAACCCAGTTCTTGATTCTGAAGGTGCTATATCAACATTCTTTTCACTTGGAGCTTCCTCAAGAAAAAGACCATCAAAAGAATCCATGGTATCCCACATATTACAAACTACTTCTCTCTTGAATTTTTCTTTGACAAGTGCTAGGAAGTTAGACAATATTTCATAATTTCCAATCTCAATCATGTGATAAACATACTCATTCATAGGTTCTTTTGGATCTTCCACATGGAATTTTCTTTGTTTTTCCCTATGAAGCTTGACAAATGAATTCTCAAAAGAAGGGATAGTAGCATACGATAAATCCATTTGAAGAGTACCTCCCAAAGTAACAACCCACTTTCTAGATAAGGGCATACCCCATGCATTAGGCACATTAATAACTAGTATGTCCATTGGAAATATGATATTAGGATAAGTTGTCGATTTAACTTGTAGACCCGAGATTATCCCATGTGTTTCAGTTTCTCTAGAATCCATGGCACATACATTGTGATAAGGTCTTATGATCTTCAGATTCAAAAGTTCCATGATATTCTTGGTTATAATGTTTAGATGAAGCCCCGGAGTCATACATACAATTATGCAAAAGAAGATCATTTATCATCAAGGATACAAAGAAAGGTGGATGATCTTCCTTTGTCAAATCCATACTATGCAAAATAACAGGCACATCCTCAAGATACTCTTTAGGCTTCTCCATAGTTTTCTCATGATACTTCCCAAGACTTATTTCACTAGGACCCTCTATAGCTCTCAACAGTTTATCCTTTTGTGAGGGTATCTTTCACTGGAGCCAAATCCTTAGCGTTTGATATCCAATTCCCCAAGTCAACACTTGGATCTTTTGTTGGAGGAGTGAATGCTTTAGGAATGTTTTGATATGACTTATTATCATTCCCTTTCCTTTGATACGTTACTCCTTTATATCTGGCCATTTCTAAAACCTGCTCTTGAGAAGGCTTCTCACCACACAACCTAGTCACGTTATCAATCTTTAAATCCTCTTTCTTCTTACTTAGATCTTTCGTTTGCTTCCATTGATCATTAGTGATAGGGTGAGCTTTGCCTACATTATTTATAAAAGTAGACCGTCCTAAATATCCAACTTAGACTTGTTTCAGGCAACCCTTGCTCATTGATCTAATAAAATACAGGGCAAGTGGACTCCTCATGAAATTCTTCACAAGCTCTACAAAAAGGAAGAGTTTCTTGCTGAACCATATTCGTAGCTTCTAGTTGATTAGGTGGCCTTTATTCTTGGAGAGGTCCTTTTTCTGCCATCTTTCATTGTTTTGCCTAGGTTGGAATCTATTGACTTGGGATCTCTCGAGTCTCCATGGCAATTATTCTATTTTGCATGACATTTAAATGGGCTGCATGGTTAGCTTCCATGGCCATCATCATTTCCTTTAATTATTGGAAAAATCCTTACTATCGGATGAAACTGCCTTGTCTTTAGACTCACGCTGCTTTGAGGCATTACCCGTGTAAAACCAAGAAGGTTGGACTTGTCGAAGGCTAGCATACTCTTGTCAATTTTTATGGCCATTTCTTGGGCAAGCTTGACATTTGTTGGCTCTTTATCTCTAAGCTGATATTTCATTTCACCACGAAAGGATTCAATATAATAAATGAGAATGGAAGCAGTTGGAGGCTTAATTTCCGTGTGAAGGCTTGAAATCAAATCGTTGAACTTCTTATTAAACTCTTCCATTGTTTCATTCTCATTCTCTTTTATACTATGAATCTTAGCCAACAGGTGACAATGTTCTTTCTTATCACCCCATCTTTCTGTGAAGGAATCAATCAATTTAGTGATGGTTTTGTATTTGTTGTCATCCAACCCAGTGAACCAGTCATAGGCATCTCCTTCAAGTGAGAAGGCAAAGGGTTTCATCTTGACATATTGATGGTTATGTGTTGCACCACTACACCATTTATTAATGCATAAAGAAAAGGCCTTAAGGTAAGATTTAGCACTTATAGCATCATTTCCCTGAAAAGAAGGCAATTTCTCAATAGCTTTTTCTAGTAAATCATGAGGATAACCATTTATTTGAAAAAAATCAAGACTAGAGAAATCATCCATTTCTAAACTAGAATTGTTAAAAAGCGAGTGTATATCAGAAATGGACTTGAATCCTAGATGATCAAGGATTCTACAAGAAGTACGTTTGGCTAACCTCCTCCTATAAACCTTTTCAGGCTCATGGATGAAATCAACCAAGCCTTGTGAGTTCCTTCTTGTAGAATACTTTGTCAAATTTTGATTAAGTGGAGTCGTCAGATGACCAAGTCTATTTATGATAAACAACAAGCATCAAAGATAAATCCAAAACAAAAAGGAAAACAATAAGTCGTACTCCGGGAATAGAAAGATTTATCCCCGGCAACGGCGCCAAAAAAATGTTGCCACCTTATACACACCTCGAGTAACGTGGAAGAAATCTTCAATCCATTGGGTGTGTCCTTGGGGGAAAGTCTCGAGTCAAGGTGTTGTCACCTGATCCTCAACTCCTCCATCCAGGCCAACTCCTAGAAGCCAAGGGGGGTAGTCCCTAATAAAAGAATCTAAGGCTTGAACTAAATATAAGCACAATTATTATTCTAGGAGTTTATTAAAAGCAAGAGCAAGATAACAAATGAATCTATACTAGCAGCATATATGACACATAAAGGAAATTGCTTATGATAAAGATATCAACAAGTAAAGCATTTACCCATAGATGAAATGAAATGAAAGCAAAATTTGATACTTGTATGTAAATGATAATAAGCAAAGTGAAATAGAGACCAATGCCAAAAGTAAAGTTGTTGCGAGGTAAATGAGAATGTTGTTGTAATGACGATATATCGCAAGTGTTCTTGATAAGTTTATTATGAATGTGTTAAGTGAGGTTATTGTGAAGTGGTTGTTGTGAGTGCAAGCCACTTATAAATGTGAGAAATGTGTATGTAAGTGATAGCAATGAAGGAAATCTAATCTAAATGTGGCCCTCTAAAGGTTATCCTACAATCAGAAGTAGAGAACAATGTTGAAGGTCCAACGGGGAGAATATCCTCCTGACTTCACACACAAGTTCAATACAAAATTTTGTACAAGGAGCAATGTCGGAGGTCCAATGAGGAGAGTGTACACTCATTAATGAGTATCCCCCTAACTTCACACACAAGCTCAATGATGGAATCCCAATTAAACAATACCCAATATCGGATTTCCCTAATTAAAACTACTTTGCACTGACCAGCCCCTGTTCTGTGTGGAACTTACCTCTAGAGATCAAGTCAAAGCTCGCAGAGGAGGGGCATACTAAGGGGAGCTGAGGGGATGGTTTATTTCCAAATTGAAATGTAAAAAGTAAATTGCAAAAATTGAAATCTAAGCTAAGTTAATCTATGAAAATGAAATCTAAACCACTGTTTTGGGGTGTTGTGATTGATTTTATTACTGATTTTATCTTTTTTAACCTAATGAAAATTGAAAGCAAATGTGAAATAGCAAAAATTGAAACAATCACACAAAACACCGATACCCCAGGGGGGATGAAGACTGGGCACTGTGTAGCCCACTGATTTTATTGATGAAATTGCAAAGATCTTTTTTAGGGAGACTTATGATCCTTCGTTAAGGGAGACCAACAAGGTTTAATAGTTTTCAAAGAGTTTATTGATAAAAGGGGTGCTCCTGGGGTCCCTGATAGTCCAAATCTAACAAAAACGGATGAAGTCTCCTCGTATATGTTCACCAACCTGCACAAAACAACAAGTAAACAATACTAAAAGATGCCCAAAAACACTTTAGAAGTGTCTTTGGACAATGTTAGAAAAACCCAAAAAATTGCTAAGTTAAAACTATGGAAAAACAAGCGAAATGAACCAAGGAAAACAAGCTAGAAAGTTTGTCTACTTAGGGTCTTTGGTTGTTGTTTTAGAACAGCAAATTAATGGCACTTAGATTGCCAAATATGAAACTAAAGCTCTATGATAAAGTTCCAATTACTAACATTTAAATTATGTTATACAATTGACTTACAAAAGGAAGTTTTGTGTGCTAGATCTAGCTTTAAAAGATGGAAACTTTCACTTGTCAAAGCAAAGATCTAACATGCATGTGCATACAAATTAAATCTACTTATGTTTTAACCTTAAAAGATAGATCTAAGCTTGCATGAAAAGTAACCAAGAAAAAAGATTTAAGATTTTATGAGTTGTCTTGATAGAGCATAGAGGGACTATGTCCTTTTTGTAGATCTTGAAAAATGAGGGCAGTGCAACCAAGCCCAACCTCCTCTCCAAGTGTGAAAGCCTGCAACTTAGAAACTTCTTGCCAAGCAAATTGTTAAAAGCATGGTGTTACCTACAAAAGATATTTTAAAGAGAGCATGAACACCAACCGAAATGAATATGCAATGTAAAGCAATCTAATGTAAATAAACAGTAAGATTATGAAGCAACCTAGCTTTTCTAATCTTACCTTACTTGAAGATAATTCCTCTTGAAGGCCACAATTTAGCAATTAGAAGCAAAAATACAAAACAAGTTATACCTCACATTCAACACATTTGACATAGAAATTCCACACATGAAAATTGATACACCAATCTAGCCTCCAAAGCCTTTTATTCCACTCCAAATGATAGTACAATAGCAATATAACAACAAGCAATTCTTCCCAAGCTCCAACTAGCTTATCACAAGAGAGAGAATACTTCAATATATAGAAAGAGGGGCGCACTTCCCAAGGAGGGAGGGCACACCGCTTGGAGAGCACAAGCTTGACAAGTGTGAGAGGTGGGGCTGCCACCTCTCTCCCAACTCCCCCAAATCGCCACATGGGAACATGGGGTAGAGAGGGTGAGGGGTGCACCTCTCAATGGGAATCTCACCAAACTGAAGTCAAATCATGCCCAACTTACCCATGACTCACTCTTGTGTGCCAACAAGGCCTAGTTATCTCAAAGAGAGGGTGAGTTGACTCAAAACATGTCCTCGACATGTTTCCCAAAAAATAGCTTTGCTAATTTTTTGTCTTCTATTTGTCTTTTATTCACCTTTTGTGAGTAAAATTGACTTTTAGTGATTAACAATCACTATTTTCACTCACAAAGTGGGCACATAGGTAAAGTGGGTACTCTAAGCAAGAATATGAGTACCCCCAAGGCATATGATGTCTCCTAGTACCACTTGTTTAACTTAGGCATTATTTACAACTAAAAAATATCTTGTTTGCAAAGAAATTTTTTATTAACTGAAAACATTAAAAAAAAAAACTAGGGGGGACTTAACCCAATTTCCATATGACTCAAAAATGATGACTAGCATGGTAATACTGTTGAAATAATGTAACTGCGAAGAGCATTCTTATTATTATTGGATTAAATCCCCATTGTGGATTAATCATGTCATTATTATTATTATTGTTATTGGATTAATCCCCATTGT
>JZKD02S2091843.1:191812-203171 GCA_000966675.3 Picea glauca | reverse complement strand
TACCTCAAGGGTTTGGTAATAACAAAGTGTGGTTTCTTCTATATTGCTTTGTGGATCTATTGTGTATTCAGTATTTGTGGTGATTATATTTGTAGATCTATTCAGGTACTTAACACTTTGAGGGTTGTTGAAGCATTTTTCTTTATGGGTTTTGGAGAGCAAGAGAGAGGTCGAGCTTGAGAAGGAGGAGGCTGCTGAACATTGGCACGAATCCCAAGGCAAAAGTACAGCACGGATTCCAAGGCAGAAGGTACAGCCAGGTACAAGTCGTATGGTATGGATTTTGAGAGGTCGTACAACTGAAGAAAATGACAGTCTGTACAGCATGCACTTCGAGGCAGCATGGCACAAATTTCGAGGTGTATTTATTGCTGTAAAAATTGTACAACTAACTCAGAAAAGAAGGCACGAATTTCGAGACAGTTCGTACAGCATTTAATGTTGAGACAGTCGTACAACAGTACGGATTTCTGGCACAGAAATCAAGGCGCTGCAGTTTGGAGATTTTTTGAAGGAGATTTGCTCAAAAATTTCTTAAATAAGTTTGTGTAATTTTTGCTGTGAATATTTTGCTGTAACAAAAGATTTCTCTGAGCTCGGAAAATAATAAAATTCCCTCTCACTGGTTTTCCCCTTGTGGGTTTTTCCAGGGTCAAGTTTGATCAAAAATCTCTGTGCAATTATTTTTTGAATGTGGTGTTGCTGATATATTTTATTTCTGCATTAAATGTTGTTCAGAATCCTCATGTTTCAGTTCTGAAAATGTTGTTTACATGCTGAGTATTTATGGTTGTCATAAAACTGGGTTTTGGGCATTAAACACTGATAAAAATCAGCGAGACTTGAAACTGGGTGGGGTCTGAAATTTTACATGGTATCGGAGTTGAGTTAAAGAAAAGGCAGATTTATATCAGCAAGACAGAGAAGGGGACAGAAGTTACTTCACAGGGCAGAATTTTGAAATTTTTATTTTCAGCTGAGACAGGTCAATGGCTACCGTGTTGATATTATGGTAGCTACAGGAGGTATTTACCTCCACATGTAACACTGACAAGAATAGAATATTCCGGGAAGCAAGAAGAAACCCTAAAGCATTGAACATAACCCTAGAAGACAAGTCGACTCAAGGAAATATTTAATATTAAGTATTTAGCCTCTAGAATGAGAAGTCAACCCAGACAGCTCAGGAAAAACAGTATAAATATAGGTAGTCGAATCTCATTTGACACACACAGCTCGAAATTTCAGCAATAAAGAAGTGCGCACTGCAAAAACTGGGTAAGTGCGCAAGTCTAGGGAGTAGTTGCAGCTGCAGCTACTACACTCTGTGTTCTCAGTTTAGGCTTGGACTTTCTATTGGTTATGGTTTGGACTTTCTTCCTTGTATGCTAGCTCTAGAGAGAGAGAGGTACGCTACATTGATTGGCTATTAGGCCTAGGGTTTGCTTCCGGAAGCATTCTCTGTCAAGGTTAAGGTGCTCGGGGGTGGCTTCAGCCTATGGTTGGGTGACAATATTGCTATATTGTCTATGGTTAAATGAGCACATCTATTATTTCTAACAAGTTATGGGCCCACACTATCTTCGGATAGTCTAACCGCTGGAAGATAGATTGGGAGGATTTGCTCAGTTACAGTTGCAGTTGCAGCGAGTTTTTGTTGCAGCAATGAACCCTAACCCTCTTGTTGAGGCACCTTAAGTGAAGAGATTGACCTAATTTCTGGATAGCCTAGTGCGCCCTAGCCTAGCGCACCTCCTGGTACTCTTAGCAAGCTAAGACGTCAAGTTTGAGTTTTTGGTCAAAGGTTGACCAAGTCAAAGTAGTTATGACTTACTCTATGAAGTCAAAAAACAAGTTAGAAGGGGCTTCTAACTTCAGAGCATGGAAGACAAGGATTGACCTCATCCTTGCCAAGAATAAAGTGTTGGATATCATTAAAGGAAAGATCATGGAACCATAGTTCGAAGGAAAAGAGAAGGAACCTCAGAACGTTGCAGTTATGGAGAAGTTCAAAAACAATGACATCAATGCCATGAGTATCATAGTGGACTCTATAAAAGACCACTTGATACCCTACATCTCCCATCTTGACTCATCTAAGAAGATGTACGATGCCCTAACAAACCTCTTCTCAATCAGAAACATTGGACAAGTAATGAATCTAAAGAATGAGCTCCGTGACATGAAAATGAATGATGATGATAGCATAACATCATACCTTGTGAGAGTCTCTCAGTTAAGAGATCAACTACAAGCTATTGAAGAAATCCTTTCAGAGAAGGAACTGGTAAATATAGTTCTCAATGGTCTTCCCAAGACATGGGATGCATTTGCCGCAAGCATGAACACAAGGAAGGAGTATCCCACATTTGAAGAACTTTGGACTTGTTGTGCACAAGAAGAATCAAGGATTAGTGCAAAAGAGAAACCCCAAAATAAATACGATGATCAAGCCTTCACAGCAAGGTTCAATAATTTCAAGAACAAAAAGAAGTTTGGCTCAAGGAATAAACCAAATCAAGAGAAAGATATGTCAAAAATACAATGCTTCAACAGTCGAAAATATGGTCACTACAAGAATCATTGTCCTGAGTTAAAGAAAAGAAAGGAAACACATGAAGCATCAGTTGCCGAAGAAAGGGAACCCTCAAAGAAGGCCAAGCAAGATAAAATAAACTTCTTCTTCTAAGACACGGTAACAATATTCTTCATAATTCTTGTACATACCATGTTTACATAGTTTTTGTACATATCTTGCATATCTATTTCTTAGAAGATAAGATGTTCAAATAGAAACAATACCTATGAAAGAATAACAAGATAAGGATTGCCATCACGACGACTACAAGTCAAGCAATACACATGAAAAGATGAAGTACATTGACAATCCTTTGTAACAATTCCTGTGGAAGCTATTAACATGAGTAACAATTTCAAGATAAGCCGAAATCAGAATCAAACTTGAAGAAACATGGAAGAAGTAAAAACAGAAAGAAGTCAGCAATCAAAAGGAAATTAGAAAAAAACTTGTGACACTTTGCAGAAGGCAATAAGGATGCAGATGGAAGCATGGACTCTCCTAGATGGAAGGAGCCGATTATATAATTCCAAAAGAAGAGCATGCATTCATGCATGAAGCAAGGATTAGGAGGGAGCTAATCCTCAATAATATGATCCATTGAGGATTATGAAGTATCTATCCATGTTCTCATCAATGGTAGCAGCCATGAAAAGCAGCACGTGTTCAGTTTGACTTTAGAAGAAGTCTTCTTCGAAAAGAAGCCTTAAAGTATCCCTGGTTGTCCATCCACATCCATGATCCTATGACGAAAGGAAGAATTTGAAATCTGCAGGGCATGGAATCTATAGAAAACTCCATGGACCCAAGAGCTAAAGAGAAACATAAGTAAGAACATGAAGATTCCAAGAGAGAAAGAAAAGCCAAAACAACCAGTCATTATATCAAGAATCACAAGACTACCAGCTTGGTTTTAACCCACTAGAAGCAATCAAGCAGAAGAAATGGAAGTTGTGATGAAGAACAATGTATGAAAGACTTATGAATGGAAGCATCGCGAGATTCAGAACTAGAGGTTCTCCCAGATGGAGGGAGAAGACTATGATGATAGCTTGTTCCAGTAGCCAGACATACCTCTAACTGAGCCATTATATCTTCTGCAATATCCATGGGTTGGAGTTTACATCAGATGAATGCAAAGACTGTTCTCCAGAGTAATTGAACAAGAAGCGTATGTAGAGCAACCTCAAGGTTTTGAGGTATACCAGAAAGAGACCCTTGTATGCAGATGGAAGAAGATCTTGTATGGATTCAAACAACTTGGTGCAAAGCCTCTCATGCACAACAGAAGCGTGGTGAAAACTTTATATGACAGAGATCAAAATGGTTACTCAGAAGTTCAGGATGATGGATTGCTAATCCATGACAAACTCTCATGATGACAAAAGAAGTGTCACTTGGATATGTTTCAGTTTGAGCCTTGCCACAATGTCATGAGCTAGCAAGAAACAAAAGTGTTGAATTCAACCATGACATATTGTAATGATCAAGAGTTATATGAAGCCTTCAGAGAAAACCAGTGTTCCAGACAGACCGAAGTACATTGAGATCAAGCATTACATTCTCTGTGATGAAGTCTAGAAAAGAGAAGTGGTTCTCCAATATATATCTCCACAGATGAGCAGATAGCAAATATTTTGGTAAAGCCTCTGTCCAAGATGGAAAAAGTTTGCGTACTCACGAAACAAGCTGGAGCTCGTGGAGACGACTTCCTTATTGAAAAAGGAAGAGATTACACCCAGGGTGGGAGGGAGCACTGATGTGTTATTGATTTATGGACAGCCATTTTTCAGTTCGAAAAATGGTCCAGAATGAGCAGTTCCTTTCCAGTTCAGAAAATGGTTTGAGATTTCTGACGGACAGGCATTTTCCAGTTCAGAAAATGGTCCAGATCGGACGGTCATTTTTGTAATGAAAATGGTTCGATAGATTGTTGATGTACCATAGACGTTGATTCCCCTTGTGGCCAATGTGGGGGGATGGTCTAGGACAGTCTTTCTTCTTGGCAGTCACTCTCAGTAGTGGTCAAATAGAATGATCTGCCTCGTCGAGCAATCATTTTTTTGAAGTTCACAGTTGTGAGCAATTTCGAAGAATGGTCTGTTTTGGAGGTTGGTGCAGGACAGTCATTTCCTTAGGAAATGGTCCGGACAGTCATTCCCTAGGGCAGACTCATTCTCTCCAGGTTGCACTTTGTTTAGTGCCGGAGGAATGGCCCAGTTAGGTGAATGGTCCAGGTTCAGCAATCAGGGACAAGCATTCCCTAGGGAAGACTCATTCTCTCCGGGTTGCACTTTGTTTAGTGCCGGAGGAATGGCCCAGTTAGGTGAATGGTCCAGGCTCAGAAATCAGGAGAGTTATTCTTCTATGCTTGAGAAGAATAGTCCAGATAGCTCATGGTTGATGTCTTACTTTCTGAGGGCAGATGCTCTTCCAAATATCACAGATGTGAGTGGAAGAATGGCCCAGATGACTCAGTTTATATCATGATATTGTTTTCTGTGCAGGTTGATATCAGATGATATGATCGCTATGGAGACTGTATGTCTCTAGACAGTAGATGTATGTTACTGTGGTGGATGTGTTCCAATGGTTGTGACTATGTCACTGATTAAGTAGTCGTGTACTACTTGGTGTGGTTGTGTGCCATTGGATAGTAGTTATGTACTACTAATGTGGATAGACACTGTTGTGTTCTATTGAATGACATTGTTTTGATTGCCATGCAGACTATCAGTAGTGTTGAAAATGATTATCAGCTAAATGGATAGTCAGTGTGCTTGTGGACAGACATTCTCCAGGCAGAGAATGGTCCAGATAGAACAGATTGCTGGTGGACAGGTATTCTCTCTGTGGAGAATGGTCCAGGTTGATAGTTTGTTGACATGACATGAACTAGTATTTTCCTAAGGCACAGTTTGTGGCCCGATTAGGAAAATGGTTCAGGACCGATATTTTCCAAGGCATATAGGTTGAGACGGATCTCTATGGTACATATGACTCGATTAGAAAATAGTCCTAGATTGACATTCCTATAGGAATGGTCTCTGTAGTCCATGGCGTAGCTTTTAGCTCTGTTGAGACAGTCATTCTTCTAGGACGTATGTCTGGATTTGAAGAATCGTCCTTGTATCACTCTGTGGAGTGCCTAACTTATTCAGCATCATGCATGATTACTCAGATGGAGTATGGCTTCTAGAGATGATGCAGTTGATGCTATCAGATGATAGTGATAATGGTACTCGTGATCTAATCATGAGATAGCCTGTACGGCTATGATGATGCTACCGATTGAATGGTATGTTTGTGCTCAAGACCATTGCCTTCAATACCTCCCTAGCTAGGAGGGAGTGTTGATATTATGGTAGATACGAGAGGTATTTACCTCCACGTGTAACCCTGACGATAATAGAATATTTCGAGAAGTAAGAAGAAACCCTAAAGCATTGAACATAACCCTAGAAGACAAGTCGGCTCAAGGAAATATTTAATATTAAGTATTTAGCCTCCAGAATGAGAAGTCGGCCCAGACAGCTCAGGAAAAACAGTATAAATAAAGGTAGCCAGATCTCATTTGACACACAGTTCAAAATTTCAGCAATAAAGAAGTGCACACTGCAGAAACTGGGTAAGTGCGCAAGTCTGGGGAGTAGCTGCAGCTGCACCTACTGCAATCTATATTCTCGGTTTCGGCTCGGACTTTCTATTGGTTATGGTTTGGGCTTTCTGCCTTGTATGCTAGCTATGGAGAGAGGGAGAGATACGCTACATTGATTGGCTATTAGGCCCAGGGTTTGCTTCCGGAACCATTCTTTGTCAAGGTTAAGGTGCTCGGGGGTGGCTACGACCTATGATTGGGTGACAATATTGCTATATTGTTTGTGGTTAAACAAGCACATCTATTATTTCTAACATATCAGTTTAAGGATTGAGGATAGACTTGATGGGGCGGTAAATTTAGGTGCTTGGAAAGAGAGAATGATCTTGTTGTTGCAAGAAAGTGAGTTATGTGACATTGGTGAGAACTCCAGGGCAAACCCAGTGAATGTACCCACAAATCCTACTCTTCTAGCAGCCTACACCAAGAAGAGTATCAAGGCTAAAAGAATCATCCTTGATGCCATCAAGGACCATTCCATTCCTTATGTGACTGGGAAGACAAATGCCTATGAGATGTGGGAGTCTTTGACAAAGTTGTATCAAAGTACAAATGAGAACCGGAAGATGGTTTTGAGAGAGAAACTGAAAAGCATTAAAATGACCAAGGCTGAAAATGTGGTCACATATCTTACCAAGTTGACACATGTGAGAGATGAACTTGGAGTTGTTGGAGAGGCCATTGCTGACAGTGAACTTGTGAGGACAGCATTGAATGAGCTGACCAAACAATGGGTTGTTTTTGTTGAGGGCATTGTGGCTAGGGAGAACCTTTCCAAGTGAGAACATCTTTGGGATGACTCTGTTCAGGAGGAGGCCCAGAGAAGTTATGTGCATGGCAGTTCATCTACTGGTCATGATGAGGATAATGTGGCTCTTACTGCCAACAGCAAGAAGAAATTCAAAAAGGGTCCTAAGGGAGGAAACAAACCGAAGAGTGAAGGCAGGAAGGACATGAGCAAAGTCAAGTGCTTTCCATGTCACAAGTTTGGGCACTATGCAAGGCAGTGTCCTAATAAGAAGAAGAAGCAGACAGCAGCTTAAGCAAAGGTGGAGGAGTTTTCCACCAAGTTCGATAAGGAGTTTTCCTTAGTGGTATGTCTTTCCACTAGAGCCACTCATTCTAGTGTATGGTATATTGACAGTGATGACTCCCACCATATGACAGGTGTTCATGAGTATTTGACAGATCTTACAAAAATTGGTAATCTTGAGGTAGTTCTTGGAGATGACCGGGTGGTCAAGGCAGTTGGTAGTGGGGCAGTATCATTTCAGAGGGAGTCTCTACCTCCCATGTTGTTGAGAGATGTCCTATATGTTACTGGCTTGAAGAAGAACTTGATTCCAGTTTCTACTATTGAGGAGAGAGGTTATGAGGTGTTGTTCCGTGATGGACATGTGCTCCTATTTCCCAAGGGGTCCAGTATCACTTCGACCAAAGTGATTGGAAATCGACATGAGAAGTTGTACAAGCTCATGTTTCAGCCAGCTAATGCATTATTTCATCCTATCGGCATCAATGATCTTTGTGAGCTATGGCATAGAAGGATGGCCCAGTTTCATCATGGGGCTCTGAGGATACTGAGGGAGATTGTGACTGGAGTGCCAGAGTTCAGCACAGAGCACCAGAAGTTGTGCAAGGGGTGTGCTTTGGGAAGGTACACCAAGATTGCTTTTCCGAGCAGTGACAGCAAAGCAGCAGGTATACTTGATCTGATTCATTCTGACGTATGTGGTCCTATGTCTTCTGCATCTTTGAGTAGTTGTTTATACTATGTCATATTCATTGATGACTTCTCTCAAAAGTCTTGGATTTTCTTCATGAAGAGCAAAGGAAAGGTCTTCAATCGATTCCAAGAGTTTAAAGCTCCAAGAGTAGAATCTGGAGAACTTGATCATGAAACCTGTGGACCAGTAACCTGTGATCCTAACATTTGTGGCCCTGTAACCTGTGGTCTAGTCGTCGCCAAAGCTAGTGGACCTGAACTCTATGTCACTGAAGTCTATTGTGGACTCACCTGAATCTGAGGTGATGGTTGCTCACCCCTCTTAGTCCCTTGTGACTTCCTAAAGGATCCATCCTCCTCAAATCTCACACCCCTTCTCAAAACGGCCTTCCTCAAGGAAGGGATGTATATGTGGAAAGCCTTTGAAGTCTCGCTATACCCAACAAAGATCCCCTTCTTTGTCGTGGGCTCTAGCTGTGTCCTCTTCTCAGAAGGGACATGTGAATATGTAAGGCACGCAAAAATCCTAAAGTGCCCAACATCGGGCTTCTTCCCAGAGAAAGCCTCCTCATGAGTCTTGTCCCCCAATGCTCTGTGTGGACTCTTGTTTTGCAGATAGACTACAGTATAACATGCCTCAGCCCAAAGAAAAAGTGGCAGCCCCTGATCATGCAACATGGCTCTCACAGCCCCAACTATGGCCCTGTTCCTCCTCTCAGCAACCCCATTCTGCTGTGGGTTGTAAGGAACAGTCAACTCTCTCCTGATGTTGTCTCCTACATAGAAGTCATTAAACTCCTTGGAGGTATACTCACCCCCATTGTATGTCCTCAGTACTCTGATTTTCCTTCCAGTCTGGTTCTCCACAAGAGCTTTAAACTCTTGGAACGGATTCAAGACCTGTCCTTTGGTCTTCATGAAGAAAATCCAAGACTTCTGAGAGAAGTCATCAATGAATATGACATAGTATAAACAACCACTCAAAGATGCAGAAGACATAGGACCACATACGTCAGAATGAATCAGATCAAGTATACATGTTGCTCTATTGTCACTGCTTGGAAAAAGCAATCTTGGTGTATTTTCCCAAAGCACACCCCTTGCACAACTCCTAGTGCTCTGTACTGAACTGTGGCACTCCAATCACAATCACCCTCAATATCCTCAGAGCCCCATGATGCAAATGGGCCATCCTCCTATGCCATAGTTCACAAAGATCATTGTTGTTGGTAGAATGAAATAATGCACTAGCTGGCTGAAACATGAGCTTGTACAACTTCTCATGTCGAGTCTCGATCACTTTGGCCAAAGTGACATTGGACCCCTTGGGAAATAGGAGCACATGTCCATCACGGAACAAAACCTCATAGCCCCTCTCCTCAATAGTAGAAACTGAAATCAATTTCTTCTTCAAGCCAAGAACTTATAGGACATCTCTCAACAACATGGGAGGTAGAGACTCCCTCTGAAATGATATTGTACCACTACCAACTGCCTTGACCACCCGGTCATCTCCAAGCACTACCTCGAGATAACCAATCTGTGTAAGATCTGTCAAATGCTCACGAACACCTGTCATATGGCAGAAGGCACCACTGTCAATATACCACAGACTGGAATGAGTGGCTCCAGTGGAAAGACATACCACTAAGGAAAACTCTGTTGAATTTTAATGAAGATTTGTACCTTGGACAAGTGGTTCCTATGGGTTTTTAAACTTTTACCTAGGAATGTGGTCCACAACTTAAGAGTGGGTCTTTTTCATAAAGTCACTTTATAAGTGGTAAAGTGAACTTTAAATTAGAAAGTGAAAAGTGACTTGGGAACTTAATGCACCAAGTGGGTTTTTATTTAAGTTGGGTGAGTGAAATTAAATAAAGTGAATATTATTGGAGCATTTAATTCTCACCGTTGATCTTGGGCAATGTGAGCCCTTGGATCAAAAAGGTAACCTAAAAGTCACTTAGGGATTCTAAAGGAGGAAAAAGGCCAAATGAAAAGTCATTCTTTCTTGGAGAGATTGAGAGATTGAGAGAGAGCAAGAGAAGGAGAAGTTTCCATTTTCTGAAGAAGGGTTTGCAGCAAAGAAGTGGCACGATTTTCAAGGCTAAAGTTGGGCACGAATTTCGAGGCAGACAGCAGGAGAGATAAATTCGTACGGTACGGATTTGGAGCTGCAGCATTTATTTTTTCCTGGTACAGGCCGTACAGCAGCACAAATACCAAGAAAAAGGCAGCATTTAATGGTTCGTACAGACCGTACGGCCGCCGTACAGCAGCAGCAAATTCTGGGCACGAATTTCTAGAAATTCGTTCAGTCCATACGGTACGGCTGTCTGTGCACAGTTTTCGAGGTTGGTTGAGTTGGGTTTCTTCCTGTAAATTTCAAGCACGAAAATCGAGGGAAGAGATAAGTACATTCTGCTGGTTTTATTTTTGCTGATATGTAATTTCCAGAATTGAAGAAATAAGAAGAACTCCCTCTCTCTCACTGGTTTTCCCCACATTGGGGTTTTTCCAGAGTCATTTGACCAAATATCATTGTGTCGTTAAATGTGTGCTTGCTCATATATTTTCTGAGTTTTAAGACAGCCATTGAAAAAATTATTTATTTCATGTGTTTCAGTCAAATTTCATTTTAAATTTTTAATGCATATTAATGTCTGCAAATTTCATTAATATTGGGAATGGGCATTAAACATTTGGAGTGATAAAGAGTGATTGAAACCGGGATTGAGATAAATTGCAGAAGTGAGAAAACACAGTAAAAATCAATATGGTATCAGAGCATGGTTGGCTGTGAATAAAACACAAAATTTGCAAAAGTTGGTTCGCTGAAAATTTCACTGTTTCGGGACAGCAGTAGTGTGGACAGCAGATAAGAGGGCAGAAATTTGTTTTCAGCAGGTTGGGGATTGCAGAGTTATTTTGGGTTTCAGTTGAGTGGATTTTAGTCATAGCTACAGGTTTGAGAGTTGAGGATAGATTGGATGGGACAGCAAACTTTAGTTCGTGGAAGGCAAGGATAGTCTTGCTCTTTCAGGAGAATGAGCTATGGGATATTGTTGAGGGTACTACTGCTACACCAGTGGTTGCTATTCCGACTGATCCAGCTGCCTCGACTGCCTTCACTAAGAAGGACATCAAAGCAAAGAGGATATTGTTTGATGCGGTGAAGGACCATATTATTCCTCATGTGTCTTCTAAGACATATGTACATGAAATGTGGACAGCTCTTAAAAACTTGTTTCAAAATTCCAATGAGAACAGGAAAATGGTGCTTAGAGAGAAATTGAAGAGCATCAAGATGACTAAGTCCGAGTCTGTCACATGTTATCTTTCTCGGATCACACAGGGGAGAGATGAGCTTGGAGCTGTTGGGGAGGTGATACCCAGT
>JZKD02S2091843.1:133360-143582 GCA_000966675.3 Picea glauca | reverse complement strand
GGACAAAGAGAGCTTAGTGAAGATGTTGCACCTACATCCATGGCTATAAGCATTTCTCTTTGTTTTCATTAATATAAATCTATGCTTGGCTTGTTTCCTTTAAAGTTTGTGTACGTTTCATAAACTTGTTTCTTTTATAGATCCATTATGAAGCTAATCATTGGTAGAGTAGGAAGTATGTCTCATTGTTGTTGCTCATTATATTGCAAGACCTTCTAAAGAACTTGGAGATCAAGATCAGCCTGTATCAAGCAAGGACAAACGTCCGTAAAAAGGTATTTACTTTTCTTCCTTCTTCTTCTTTGATAGTTTAGCTTCATGGAAAGGAAAGTCAGTGTCCACAATAACACTTTTTTGTCTTGGCCTTAAGAGTCTAGAATCCAAGAGAGAATCCACTTGTCCGCAGGGGGATTTCTTTGTAACAGAAATTGGCGACTCCACTGGGGTGCCGACTCTTTTTGGGTGCTTGGGTGACCCCAGGGCATCAATTTTAAAATACATTTTTTGCCTAAAAACCAAAAGTAAACCATACAAATTGAAGAGAGGAAGAAGAGCACCAACCTGGTCCAGACGACGACGAAAACAAATGACCGTAGCTCTGGCACCGAACAATGCAAGATTCACCCTCCAAATCTCAATTTCTCCACTGCTACAAATCTTTGCACAAATGAAATGGTAATTGACATTTTTCCTATATTACTATTTATAAAATTTCATTTTTGCTTAAGGTATAGTTATTTTTGGGTTTTGAAAATATTTTGGAGGCCTGATTAATACACTGGAATGCAGTTTTGACATTATTGGCAGGTTTTGAAGCGGTTTCGTTTGATTTTTTATCTTGTTGCACTAACAAGCATGGTCTTTCGTTCGTTCTCATGCTCAGAAAAACACGAGAACGCACCGAGCAACCGTTTATCTCTTTTTCGGGCTCGTATGGATACATGAAAAAGGAACCCTCTGGAGTCGTCTTTAAGCTCTTTTCAAACTCTCTAAACGTGAAAATATTGTCGAGTGATCTTGCTTCCTTTCCCACTAGTTAAAAGGTTTGAAAAGGCGTCTTTCGAGTGATAATTTATCTCTTTTTAGGCCTCGTGAGACTAACATTACGAAAAAGGACAACACTGGAGTCTTCTTTAAGTCATTTTTAGACTCTCTAAATATGAAAAACCACCGAGTTTACCTTCTCTGGACTCGTTAAACAATCCTACATTGAAGGGCCCATATGAGACCAAACCCTTACTTATTCTAGTTCGTTAAAAAGGAAGAGGGACTTACCGAAGGTGAGTTATATCGAGCATGTGTTACCCTCCTCGAGCTCGTTTAAATCAAAAAGAGGTACTTGTCTATCTGGATGGGGGAAAAATTGAAGGAAGCAAAGTAAGCAATTTTTGAGAACATTACCAATAATTCTTAGAGTTGCCCTTGAACACAACACTTTGTCTTTGCACGCATTTTAATCTGTTGAACATGTACATTGAACCAATCCTCTGAGTTTCCTTACTCCTTTGGGTCATCCGACGAAAGTCACAGTATCCACTGCATCATCAAGTTTTGGTCCATGTCAAGTTTCTAATGTCATGCCTCAGTGTTCAAGGGAAGTATCTGCCTCAAGAGTCAACCATCACAAATTCCTGTTTCAATACCCATGTCAGTCCATGTTCATTTGATCCACCAATTACATCTCTGTGTCAGTTTCGTGTCATTGATGGGGGATACATCAAGGCCATCCTGCGACGAGTCTATCCTTGTCGACTTCAGCACATTATCCAGGAATTAGACCTAGAAACCAGTTAGCACCTTGGGACCTGCATGCCTCAATGGCAGGCCTCCTCGTGTCTGACAGTGATTTTACTTCATTGACCTCTGATCGGATGATGCCACAAATGTTCGACTTCAGCTCATCCATTCACATTCGTTGGAATGTACTAGAGTGCCTTGGGAATCATTGACATCAATGGTGATCTCCCTCGTGCTTGTTAACGATTCACCTCATTGATTGGTAATCAAGTGGTTTCTACCATGTTCGACATCAGGACATTATTCACATGGTTGGATTCGTACTACATCGGGATCGGTAAGAAGACCCTGGGTTGAGTCATCACTCTTATATGTACTTTGCCCAGGTTGTGACGGAGTTTCTCTTGAACATTGACACATATACTGTCACATAGATCCACTTTGTATTGGTCGTGGCTATGTCTTGTCGTCTCGTAGATCCACTGTGTATTTTTCGTGGCTATGATCAGTTCAGGTCATGGGAGTATAGATCCACATTGTACCTTCAGTGGCTATACCCTTTTTTTCAATATCATTATGGATCCGCAGTGTATTTTATGGCGGCCATACCTCAAAAGTCTTTATCACTCAAGCATAGGTATGCATGCCTTGTGTTTGAAACATGTCCTAATATTTGTTTGATTGTTGTGTGCAACTTCTATCAGGTTCTCTGAGTCCACACCCTTGCTTGAAAAAGTCTACAAAGTACTTCAGTAATTAGTTTTCATCTTCTAACTTCGCACTTTGGGGGGCAATCTATTACACATCAAAATTACTCATTACAAGGATGACCTATTGTCGTCATTGCTAGTGTCGCAAGTGTCGCATTTTGGTCACAAGTGTCGCAAATATAATACTATCATCTTGCCTATGTCATATCAACATTATCAAAAACACTTTAAAGACATCTCAAAAGACTGGTTTTGAAGAGGAGAAATCATTTGACAAATAATACAAGTCTTTTGCCATGGAAAAAAACCACTCAAAAACCATTTTTGAAAGGCAACGCTCCCCTATACACTGTTAGGGAGCGCCAATGCTCTATACCCTATTTTGGGGGAGCGTTGCAATGCTCTGTGCCCTCTTTTGAGGGAGCGCTAGCCTTTTTGAGCAAATTTTGGATAGTTGAGGGAATTCAGGGAAGAATCCCCTTCATCTCTGGAGTTTGTTGGATTCGAATATGAGGTCAAGCCTCAATCTTAATGAAGATCCACAACTGAAGGAGAAGGATCCTCAACCTATCCCAAGAGTCTCTGAAGTGGTTAGGCCTCTCAAAGCCTATATAAGGAGGCCTCCTCATGGTGAAAGGGGATGCATTGTAAAGCATCGAACTTATGATCTCATAGGGGAGATATCATTAAAGCATCATCATTCTGTGTGTGGATTATTTGAGCAAGGGTCTGGACAAAGAGAGCTTGGTGAAGTTGTTTCACCTATATCCATGGTTGTAAGCATTTCACTTTGTTTTCATTAATATAAATCTATGCTTGGCCTGTTTCCTTTAAGTTTGTGTATGTTTCATAAACTTGTTTCTTTTATAGATCCATTATGAAGCTAATCATTGGTAGAGTAGGAAGTATGTCTCTTTGTTGTTGCTCAGTATATTGCAGGACCTTCTGAAGAACTTGGAGATCAAGATAAGCCTGTATCGAGCAAGGGCAAATGTTTGTAAAAAGGTATTTACTTTTCTTCCTTCTTCTTCTTTGATAGTTTAGCTTCATGGAAAGGAAAGTTAGTGTCCACAATAGCACCTTTCTGTCTTGGCCTTAGGAGTCTAGAGTCCAAGAGAGAATCCACTTGTCCGTAGGGGGATTTCTCTGTAACAGATTCACCCGCAATACACACTCTCCCAAACACTTTGTCGGGATCAAGAGTGGATATCTTCGTCACCGTCCTCCATGTGGCCTCGTGTTTGACTCCTGTGTGAGAGGAGCTTCCCGGATTGAGTAATTACAAGGTGGATTTTTCACACCCTAGCAAAGACACCTAAGTTAAGTTTTGGTTGGCCTTGGAGAGTTTACCTCTCCACACCTAATCCAAGGCCCTAGCCTAAGCTATTGGTGAACCATAGAAAAAGTGTTACTAATATATTTTAGATTAGCGCGTTCATTTTAAGGGCTTTTCTTACTCAAGGAATGGAAGTGCAACTTATGTTGTTTGAGACTCTTGCAAAATTAAACTTATTAGAACATTGGTAAAGAAGACTTTACACTAATTCTACAAATGAAAAAGAGTTTCAAGCAAAAAACATGAACAATCCTTCAAACATAAAGATGCAATGTTTTCTCCTTTCCATGCAAAATGAACAATGCAACTTTCGAGTGAAACAAAAGAGCAAATGAAAAGTTTTTTTTTTTTTTTTTTTTTGAAATGCTTTCAAGATGAGAAGAAAACACAACTCTATGTTAATTCCTTTTTCTTTTTCAAATAATAATGCAAAGCAATGCAAAGAAAACACAACCCTCCATAGCCCGTAAACTCTGTTGAATTCCATGCAATTTATATTTTTTGCAACTTTTGGAGGTAAACACATGCTATTTAGCATGCAACATGCGTGTGTATGCGGACTAACTAGCATGCAAAATGCACGTGTACGCGGGCTATTAGTTCAGCAGGGCGTGTACACTCTCCAAAAAATGTTTTTTTAAAAGGAAGCCTCAAAGGTATTTTGGAAAAGTATGCAAATGGAAGGGCCAATGTCTTGTATGCATAGATAAGGCAGTTTGGACTATAACACATGGTTAAATGTAGAAGCCCGTGAGGAGCTTCTTAGGGAATAGTAAACCATTTATGTTTGCTCTATCTCTGTGTGTTCTGTGTTATTATCTTCTTCTTATATGTTTGTTAACTCGGCTTGCAGTTTGGAAGTCCAATAAGTGGTATCAGAGTTGAGGTCTAGTGAAGGCGTGTGAGAGTTGAGGAGAAGGCCCAGAGAAGGAGAATTTGTCAATTGCACACAAAGAATTTGTCCCACGTGCAGAGGAAACCCTAGCCTTTGAGGTTAGAATTTTTAGTGGAGATGACCAGTTTTGGTGAAAGAGTCGGTGAGTCTGTCCAGAAATCACTGGAGGGCGCTGGATAGGGCGGGGAAGAGTGGAGATCATAATCCCAATGGTAGAAGAAACCAATGAAAGCAAAGGTTAGCGATAACCAGGATGAGTGCCCGAAGAATTTACCATCTTTGGAGATGAACAACCATGGTGACTTGGCAATGGGAAGATCTCTTGTAATTTGATCAGATATGCAAAATGTCCAGTCGTGAACCTGTTGCCCAAGGGCTATGAGTTGAAGCACACCTATTATTCTTTTAGCTTGACAGGGAGGCAAAAATTAGAGGTGAGGCTGGAGTTGCGTGATCGCATAGCTGAGTTGACTGCCCGTGTGAGAGATTGGGCACATAGAGACGTAGCCCCAGCTGTTGAGACCACGCAGAAGGATGAAATCACCCATTTTAGTGGAGGTAACGGAGACTAAAAAGGAGAAATTCTCGCACAGATTTGAGGTCAAGTGGTTTTGTGAGAGCCCGTCTATCCATGCCTTGTGTAGAAGAGAAAGAGTTGAACTCGAGGTGGAGCACGCACAGAGGGTCAAGGAAGAATCCGGTTTAGAGTTTCCTGAGCATAGAGGGTCGATTTCGAAGATCCCAGGGTTGGGCCGCTTGCTGCCAAGGAGAATTTCGTAGAACGAGAGCCGGTGTAAGGGTAACCAGATGGGCACTCACCAGGGGCACAAATGATTAGCTGCATCAAGGGCGGGATGCCTGCAGAAGTGATAGAGCAGCGTGATTTTAAAATCTTAAGTACTAATCTAACCATTTGTCCTTTATTGATAACAAATCTTTTTCAGTAAGCAGGATCATTAGATCGACAATGAATCTTGCATTGTTATGTGATTAGATTCACTTGACTAAAATTTTATACTTGTGAAATTAACTTGCATAATCCATTCGTCATAAGTGAAATGTGAGATGTAAATAAGAGATCACCAGAGAACAAATATCAACAAAACACACCAAAAATTGATAATGAAGTTCACTAGACATCCTCGCTACGTCTCTAGGTCCACTCCGAATAGTGGGACCGCTCTTCATTAATCTCAAAATGCTTGAAATAATACAATGAAAGGCTTACAATTCAACTTCTAAAATCACCTTTCAATTCTGCAATTCAAAAACTGAAATAGAACCCGCCACTAGATTCTACAGGAAATTATGAGACTTTTAAGTATAGACTCAATTGTACTTGGATTGGTAACAAAGGCTCTAGAAACACTTTTGTGATCAATTGCTCCAACTCATAAACAAAGGTTAGATTCAGACTCCTCTTGAAATTCTCAAAATTTTGAGTACAAACTCGGTAGGCTTATGGATAGGCTCTCAGGACTCTCCCTCTAGCACAAACTCCAACATTATGTGCAAATCCTGTTAGATTCGCACTGTGCATCATTTTTCATGTCCATTCGTCCCCATCTCGATCCACATGTTGGTTCAAATAGGCACAAAAACAAACTAAAATAGGAAACACATCATTTGCTTAACAGACTGTGCCCTATGGCGCATTGGTTGGGGAGTTGGAATGTTAAGTGGGAGGTTGTGGCTTCGAATCCCACAAACCTTTCCCTTTGGTATACATGTTGCAATGGTTCGTCCCCATGGGGGCCAAATTTTTCGACCCCAAGCCAATTTAGATAAAATAACATGGACACGTGGCACCACCTGATTGGTCCATGTGCCCTACCATACCACCATGTCACCTACCAACTAAACGTACAGACGCCACTTGGCGTTCACTAACTACTTTCATATTGTACGACCTACTAACAGGGCTACCACGTCATCCATACAGATGCCACGTGGCAGTGGATTATTGGTCCAACTAGGTGCTAAATCTTCCATTTTCGGGTGACACGTGGCTACCTCTCGAGCTGCCACATCAACATGTTGACGACATGCTGACATCATCCTGCCATGGATCACTGTCATGTCGTCGATACAGATTGCCACGTGTTAAGCTCTGATTAGTCCACTTGTGTACGATCATGCCACGTCGTTATACAGAGAATACGTGGCATCATTTCAATGGTGCCACGTCAGTTGTACGATCTGTACGGATAGGCCACGTGGCATCCTGTGAGCATGCCACATTAGCATCTCATTTTTCCTTTTTCCTTTATTTTTCCGAAACATCTGAGTGCAATATGTCCCTCATACGACGTCCATTTGAGGCGATTCACATGCTATTGGAAAGCTCTCGTCAAGCCCTACACAATGGTGCCATTTGTTTTAGCATTTAAGACTTTTAAATTTTGAGCAATCATAGATCTTCTTGGATCATAGCGAGAGGAAGCTTGTTGTTGCATTTGTTTCTCTAGGACACAGAGTACGTGAACGACGACTATGCAATCGTGTTATCCAAAAACCCTTCCATTGCTAAACTGTTTTCTTTGCAGTCCAGCAGATTGTTGACTTTCAATAGCTTGTCCAATTGGAATTGTAAGTGGGGATGCGCCCATCGTGAATGGGACGCTAACTCATAATTATGTCCAGAATCTCATTTTACAAAACCGTTGAATCTTCGGTTAGTGGAGAAACAAAAGTTAAATAAGTTGAGGAGAGGGTTGCATGGAAGTCACCCACTGCACAGAGGAGGAATCCGCGTCGGAGGTCTAGTGTTAAGTGGGCGCGCTGGAAAAAAATGTGGACAAGCGTGTGTTTTTTTGAAGCACTGCTTTTTTTTTATGATTGGATCGATCGAGTTTTAGATGAGCGAGCTGATATGGTGGCGTCAGAGGCCAAGAAATGCATGAAAATATGATTTGCAAATGTATGTTCCATATGTATGGCTCGAATGGAGAGCATCTGGGGTAAGTATTGTCGCAAGTTCAAGCCAAAAAATTGTGTCAAGAAATATTTCACTTATGCACAAAAACAGTGCTGGTAGATGACGGTTGTTGCATTTCTCAAAATACAGAGAGAGATGTATCCTGATGGATAGTGGAGTGAGCTAGCCGAAGTACATGTCTATTAGTAATACTTTGAAAGATCTACATCTACAGGCGGAGGGCCATGTTAGGCATGGTTATATCTCAAGTGGATGCAGCAACTCGATGCAATGGTGGTAGCAATGGAGATGGTGATGATCTCGTAGTCAAGCTCGCGGAGTGTGAGGAGGACTTTTTGCATTGTTGGAAGCTTCAGTGTGAGATAGAGGACTTGGTTGCCCAATGAGATGGCAAGATAAATGTTTTTTTTGCATAATTCGAGGTGGAGTTAACACTCTTTATATGTAAATGGGCATACAAATGTAAGACATGGTCAGGAATGCATACCTCGGGTTTGAAAATCACTGGTAAAGTCTAGACGTAAACCTAGGTGATGGGGGGAGCATGCGGTATTCCCGGATACCGATTTTGAAGTTTGATCCATTTTGTTCATGGGAAAGCGGAGGTAAAGTTAGGTCATGAGTTGTAGTTTTGGGAGCCTGTGTTTTGGTAGCTCGTGTTTTGTTTGATTCGTTGGGCAAAGTATCATGAAATTGTTGTGAAGGTGGAGATTGTTGGGTTGTGACAACACATACCCTTGCAGTTACATCTGTTTGGAGGTTTCTCAAGCGATTGGCCTTCCAGATGCCTGGAAATGCTTAAGAGCTCTCAGGGTTAAATGTAGAATCTTGTGAGGAGCTTTTGGGGGAATAATAAACCATTTATGTTTGCTTATATCTATGTGTGTTGTGTGTTATTATCTTCTTCTTATATGTTCATTAACTCGGCTTGCAGGTTGGAAGTCCAACAAATAGAATGCATGAACTCACCTTACCAACGAGGGTGTAGGAACCTGAGATTCTAAGTTGACCCATTCTCCCTTGCTCAGAACCTTCTCTTAATTGGCTTAGCATTAGGTTTCGCTTCAATCCACATTTCGCCAATCTCTCCCTTAATTCACTTTCAGAATTCCTTTTATGCATTCTCTTATATTTGTTTTACAAATTTAGAAAATATTTTTAAATAAAATGGCATAGAGGAAGAGAAAATGTACTTGAATAAAAAAATAGCTCACTGGGTCCTTTTCCCCCTTTTGAATGGTTTTTTAACTCGTGTATGTGAAAACCTTGTATCTTTATGGGAATCTAATAAGTAAGCATAAGGCAAGGAAGGAAGAAGTAAGAAAGTGAGAGGTATCGTCTTCAATATTATTCCTTGAATATAACCTTGTATTTTTCTTTTATAGGCAAAACTGGAGCTTCAATGCTGTTGTTTTTCCTTTTGAATTTGGACGGATCCAATTGAGGGAAGAATACCCTTTCTCTGCCCCTAAGTGAGTGATCAGTAATCCCTATTTCCTATCCCTTATGGTCACTTTGTTCTTTTACTCTTCTTTCTTGTCACTGTAACGATTGAGGAGGCAAGGAAATAAAGAAAGGCTTGGTACTAAGACAAAGTGAGATAGTTGTGCTTGCTATTGAAGGGTCAAGGAAATAAGGAAAATAAGGAAGGATAGGTATAGAATTCTTGTAAGTAGGAATGTATGAAGTATAATTGTTCTTAAATATATTATGAATTTGAAAGGAATGATTCAGAGGAAGGTCATTCTTTTAATTAGTCCCCGTGATCCTCAAAAGGACCCCTGAGTTGTTCAGAGGGTTGCCCAAAGGCGGTGTATACGACATAGCCGGTAAATCTCACAAGTAAACAAGATATGGAGATGGTGACTAAAGTTGCAATTTTCGTTATTAGGTGATCCCAATACCACAGTATGTTTACGATGTAATAACAAAGTTAAGAGATCTCAACCAATATTATAGTTTCTATGGCTACAGAGACCATTGATGATACTTCCAAAACCTTTATGCTATAGCGCCACGATTTAAATTTTGATTTAAATTGTTGTACCTCACTTTTACATTTGACAAATTTGTATAAATATGATTTTTGTAATACATGTGTGTGTGTGTGTGTGTGTGTGTGTGAATTTGGTTTAGCTTGGATGGTTGAGAGGAATGATTGATTGCTATTCTCCTCGCTTAGGTTCAATTCTAGTAAATGACATGCTGAGTTCATAATCAATATATTGTTTTACACAACCCTAAAAAATATATCATTAAACTTGTTTTTCAATGTTGTAGATTATAAGGAGAATTTGATTCATTAACAATATGCTATTAAGACATTTTTAATATGGATTGTATTTTGGAAGTTGTACTTTTAATGCGTTGGGATGAAGAGATATGCTACATACTTGTTAGTTTGTAACCACATGAATTCACATTGAAAGTTAAAAATTTTGGTGTTTGAAAAACATAATTTATATAAAATTTTATTGAATTAAAATATATATGTGTGTGTGTGTGTGTGTGTGTGTGTTGAAATTCAATGGATAAAAAACAAAATCAAATGTGTTTAAGTTGAACATACATACATACATACATACATACATACATACATACATACA
>JZKD02S2091843.1:107024-121763 GCA_000966675.3 Picea glauca | reverse complement strand
CACTTAAAAGAGAACTCTCTCAGTTCCTTTTTCGTAACATAGTCTGGACGAGACCGAAAAAGAGAGAAATTATCGCTCGCCAGACGCGTACTTCAAATACTTTATCGAGCGTGAATATAGCAAGGTCGCTCGGTGATATTTTCATGTTTAGAGAGTCTGAAAAGATCTTAAAGAGGACTCCAGGGGGGTTCCTTTTTCGTATAACCTTGTTGAGCCCGAAAAATTGATAAAACTATGCTCGATCACGTTCTCTTGTATTTACGAGCGTAAGAACGGACAAAAACAATGCTCGAGGTTTTGTGTAAAAACGCTGAAAAACACTAAAAAACACACCATAACGAAGTAAAAAATGTCCATATCCTTGTATGTAATCATCAATGTTATCACACCTGCAAGTCATCACACTCATCTTGATATTAGTGATTATGTTTTAATCAATAAATAAACATAAAAAAACCAAAATGACATAGTAAAAAGTAAATTAAATGAGTAAATAAACATTTTTACCATATCATTTCACATTTTCACTATTGAGCTCCAAAACCCCCAATTTACCCTCCGAGTTTGGCGTTAATTTTCAGGAGCGACAGGAGACCATTCGACGAGCCCTCTGTTGCATTAAGGTAAGCTCTTCATTCTTGACATTTTCATGGTTTAAATTTTTGATTTCATTGGTTATTTTTTCAATTTGAAGTTGTTTTTTGAACCCTACATGTGTGTAGGCGTTCTCGCAGGAAGCCCATACGGGGCCTGCGAGAATGATGTGTTCTCGCAGATGAGCCTTGATCCACCTGCGAGGTGTTCGCACTGTGCAAATGAGGCACCTGCGAGAACCGCAGAATCCAATTTTTTTTTTTAAATTTAACCAATGAAAAAAGATCCAAATCATGAATAAAATCATTAATTCTCCTTTTATGTTCCTTATGCAGATAAATAGCCACAAACATGGTGCTTGAGTGGCGTGAAAGAGAACATGAGGAGGATAATGAAAATTCCAAGAATCATCCTCCTACCATAACTGCATTGAGAGATTGTGGGCTCTTAAATACTTTCGCATCCCGGGCATGAGGGCCTAAGTCAGACTACTCGAGTACCTGGTTCGTATGTGGGACCCAGATTAGCAGGTTTTCAATGTAGGAGCTCATAATTTGTCCATAGACATGGAGGACATATACTTTTTGACTGGATTGTCCAGGCGTGGGTATTCAGTCTGATCGGTAGTAGAGGCGATGGGTTCAAGATGAGTGAATACTGCAATCAATATTGTGTACCAGAGGCTGAGAGGAAAAAGGGAAAAGTTGCTATCTGGGGGGTACAAGACTTGACCCTCTGCACTATCCTCTTTACTATAGCTCGGATGGCCGGGAGTTCAGCTCCTCGTATGGCATTACAGAGCTACTTCCAGTACGCCATCGAGTGTACTGAGCCTCGAGTATTTAATTGGGCGGATGTTGTGCTTCACAGTATCAAAAGACAATTAACCAAATGCAGGCGAGGTGAATTGAAACAATTTGGGTATGGTTCTTTGCTGGTGTCCTTCTTCCTTGAGAGGGTCCCCATATTTAGACTACAGGTTGAGTGGGACTTCCCGGGTCCTAGAGATCCAAGGATGTTGAGGTGGTGTCGGCTCATGGCCCGGCACGTGGTAGGACCAATAGTCAAGTATGACGATATTTTCTTTGACTGGATCGAAAACCAGATGTTGATGGTCGATGACTACGCTTATGCCGGGTTGGATTTCAGAGGAGATCCGGATTTAGCACTGCCTGAGGATGCTCAATGGGGAGACCTCGGTAAGAAGTACACGCATTTTCTCTTTTTTTTTTTAAAATGTTTTTGAATTTTTATCATATTTAAATGTTTTTGTTTTATATTTATCCAAGGACTAACACAAAATGTTTGTTGATAACATAGATGTTGGACCGTATAGACCTCCTGGCACCTCTCCTATCCAACGACGAGGAGAGGTAGCAGCGGCAACACCACAATATGTTGAAGATTATCAGGTGGTGGAACAGAACTTAGAGGGTCTGACAATAAACATTCCAGATATGACTCTGGAAGAGGTTCCACGACGCGATCAACGTCACACTGTAGGGGTATCAGCAGCTATGGGTCGACTACTCCGTAGAGTTGCCAGAGCAGTTGTGTGTTACTGTGAACGTCATCCGTGACGTCACTTTGTAGAAGCTATGAGCTTCAAATTTTGATATTTTGGTCTTCGGACAAATTTTGTAAAAAACAAACTCTTTTGATCGTTATATATACAGATGGCTTCTACTGGTTTACTTTATATTGTGTGAATTTTAATGTGTTTGATTTATAAATGGTTCAAATGTCTGTCCAATACATAATTAGCCAATGCATCTGTTAATGTATTAAGACATCTAGGAATATGTTGATATTCTATGTGATTAAAATAACGTTCCAAGAGGCGAATTCGCAAATACACCTGTAACAAAATAGGACTTCGAATAGAGTAGATATTACTTAGTTGTAGTACTACTAGCTGCGAGTCAAGTCGCACAACCAAATGACGAATTCCAAGTGAGATAGCATCAACCAATAATTCAATAACGGCGCTATACTCTGCAATGTTGTTGGTTGCACGCCCAAGACATACACTTCATAAAGATATAAGTTCGTTTGTTGGGGCATAGATTGCCCACGCAGCGGAAGCTAAGTTCTAAGTACTACGGCTAGCACCATCAATGAAGCCAATATAGGGTAACAAAGACTCCGACATCTGGCAATCAAACACAACGTCACATAAGGGCAGAGACCAGATAACGTCAAAAGCAAACTAAAAGTAACACACACAAAGTATGATACATAAAATACAAGTACTTGTGCACAAATGACTTGTGCATAGTACTTCTTCAAGTACAACCCATTCCTAGGTTCACTCAAAGGGATACCATCGTAATCGACCAGCTCATATGCTCCTTTTTCCAAAACTCGACGAACAATATAAGGACCTCGCCACATTGGTTCGAATTTCCCAGCTCCTAACGCATCTCGATCATGTTCATAGAGAAGAACAAGATCACCTTCAGAGAAAACGCTAGGCTTGTCATGCTTGTCATACTGTGCCTTGACACGTTTCTTCTGGGCTTCTATTACTAGGGTGGCGTCACGTCGAGTTTTGTCTAATCGCATCAAATACAATAGACGTTCTTCTTCAGCAAAAGTATTGGGTAAGAGTTCGACAACTAGCTTCAGAGAAGGTATCTCACATTCTATAGGAAGAATGGCTTCCACACCATAGACCAATCGAGAAGGCGTAAACCCCGTAGCGGATTTAACAGATGTTCGGTATGCCCACAATGCCGAAAACAACATCATGTGCCAGCTTGTTTTATGAATTCCTATCATCCGTCGAAGCATAGTTATAAGAACTTTGTTGATTGCTTCAACTTTGCCATTAGCTTGCGGATAATAGGGTGTTGAGTTATCATGACGAAAACCCAACTTTTCCGTAAGTTCCGACATCATAAAATTCCTAAAATGACTACCATGATCAATAACGATAGCTTGAGGAACACCAAAACGAGCTATGACATGGTTAAAAAGAAACAACGCTGCAGTCTTTCCAGTATTATCAAATGTCGGCATCGCCTCGGCCCATTTTGTAAAGTAATCAATAGCTAATGATGTAACCATGCCCCCCGACCGAGTGTGGGTGACATGTCATGAAATCAATGCCCCATTTTGCAAAAGGACCAACTGAGACTACAGGATGAAGAGGAGTAAGATATGACCGAATTTTCTGGTTGTAGGTCTAGCAGGCATGGCATTTCTGGACGACAATAATGCAGTCGTTGAACAAGGAAGGCCAAAAATAACCTGCGTGTAAGATCTTCTGGGTAGTAGCATACCCAGACATATGACCACCACATGCTCCAGAATGGCAGTCATTCAGAGCTTTCTCGGCTTCGTCAAAAGTCAGACAACGTCGAAAAACAGAGTCAATACCCCGACGGTAAAGAGTATCGCCGAGAATAATGTATTGACGTGCTTGATAATGGACGCGATGTCGTTTAGTGCTAGACAAAGTAGGCCGGAAAGTCTGGGTTTGGAGATATATAATGATATCTCCATACCAAAGATCATCAGTACTAATTAGGAAAAGAGATTCATCAGGTAATGAATCTACTGCTACATTTTCCATGGCAGAGTGAGGAAAATCACATATCAACTCAGCAAAAACTAAGGATTTCTTAGATGTGGCGCGATCGAATTCCAAGTCGAACTCCTGGAGTATGACAATCCATTTGGAGTATTTGCCCCCCAGCAATTGACGTGTCAAAATGTGTTGCATAGGGTTGCAATGAGAAATCACTGTAGTTTTCCGTGAGAGGATATAATGCCAAAAGCGTTGAATAGCTTGAACGACAGCCAAAGCCAGTTTCTCAACATGTTGATATTTGATTTCAGTAGATGTGAGACTTCGACTCAAGTAATAAACAACATGCTCATTGCCCTTATCATCCTCCTGGACGAGAACCATGCCAATAGTATACTCGGAGGCAGCAAGATAAAGAAAATAATCACGACTATAATCAGGAGGGAAGAGAAGTGGAGCTCGTGTGAGGGACAAGTTCAAAGCCTCGACAACATTGTTGGCCACGGTATCCCAGACGAATTCTGCATCTTTCTTTAATAGTCGAGTAAAACAACGAGTAATTTCGGCGTAATTAGGGATGAAATGACGAAGAAAGTTTTCTTTCCCCTGCAAACTTTGCAACTGACGCAGTGTAGAAGGAGGAGGGAGAGTAAGAATCGCCTCAACCTTAAGAGGATCCACCCTGATCCCCTGACGTGAAATGATGAAACCTAGAAGACGACCAGATTCTACGCAAAAAACACATTTATGAGGATTTAAACGAATACGATAGAACTGACAACGAACGAAAATGGCTCGGAGATGAGTGGGGTGATCGACTCGGCGTAGAGAATGAGCTGGTAAATCGTCCAAATAGGGTTGAATGATATGCTTTATATCATGAAAAGCATAATACATAGCACGTTGAAACGTCGCGCCAACATTCTTAGGACCGAACAGGAGTTTCCTATAGGCAAAAGTACCCCAAGGACATATAAAAGCAGTTTTATGTTGGTCCTTGGGAGCGATGTTAATTTGATTATAGCCGGAGAAACCATCCACGAGAGAGAAGATTTCACTGCCGGCACAGTCATCGAAAATCTGGTCAATGAAAGGGGTTGGAAAGTTGTCTTTTGGACACGCTTTATTAATATCCCTATAATCAACACATACACGAATACTGCCCCCTTTCTTATCAATTGGAACGAGGTTAGAAACCCATTCTGTCAAAGCCACCGGATAAATAAAGTCGGCTTTTAGAAGTTTTTCAATTTCGAGCTTGATAGCTACCGCTTTACGTGGGTGAACTGGACGAAGGCGCTGCCAGACAGGTTTAACTCCGGGGTATGTATTTATCTCATGTACAACAATGGCGGGGTCGATACCAGGCATCTCTTCGTAACTCCAGGCGAAAATATCACAAAATTCTTTGAACAAAGACGTATAGGTGACTATTTCATCTGGAGAACACGAAGCTCCAATATGAACATTTTCGACTATCCCAGGTTTAATAGATATGTCAATGGGAATCGTGGGGAAATATTACTGAGGTTACCTTCAGCAAAAACATCATGTGAAGTCGCAGGAACCGTGGAAATGACAACAACGGTCGACAGAGTCGAAATCCGTTGATAGTTCTCAAGAGTGTGTTGTTCCAGAAAGAGTATGGAACGATGATGTCCATCGTCCCAAGGGGTGTCCTCCATGACAGACATGATCATCTCGTCAGTGGGAAAGATAACATGGAAAGGATCAGAAGACAACTCATCAAGAGAGGAGGTAGAAGGTGTGGCCGATTGAATGACCTGATATGCAGATTCAACCGGACTTAACGACATGACATCGTCGAAACGAGTGTGATCTCCAGGGTCAGGGACAATCCAAGGGTCATGTGACGCAGGAAGTTCATGAGGCACGATGGAGATCATGTTGATAGAAGCAGTTGACGGGCGTGGAATATCAGGCGGAGGAATGGGAAAAGTACCCATTAACGAAGAGTCCTTTAAAAGGCCTACACCGACAGTTTCATAACCCGGCGGGGTTTTAGCAATACACGACACATTGCCAGTACGAGTATCGGAATTGAAGAAGGCAAGTTGGTCAACAGTAACTACCTTTCTGTGATGAGGAAAATGTACTACACGAAAAAGGGTTGACACTACCGCACGCATGGAATCAATCCAGCTACGACCAAGTAGAAAATTATAATCAAGGGGAGCATTGAAGACTTCCACTTCAACTTGGACGGTCTTACCTTCTAGTGTAACAGGCAATGATGGAAGAACACCGTAAGGCTTAAAACCAGAGCCATTGAAGACTTTCAGAGTATTTTGTGATTCATTTAAAGTAGGAGAACCAATGGCTTTCCAACAAGCAAAAGACATTACACACGTAGAGGCACCCTCATCAATAACAGTTCGACAAATGTTCTTGTCAGAGACAACAACTTGAATTTGAAACGCGAGTTGTGGTGGTAACCTTGGAATGTGATCTTCCAAATCAAAGATTATCAAATTCGTATCTATGGGGTCAATTCCACCTATAGCTTTCAACAGTGCCTTCCGTTGTGCAGGATAAGACTGAAGGACTTCAAAGGCTGACATCGTTGAAGGTGTCTGGGCTAGATCTTCCACAACACTGTAGTTTTGGGCTGCACGAGCATGAGGATTGAAAGCCGACTTTCTAATGACACCTTTGGTGGGTGGTCGTAGAACTGTATCAGGGCTCGGTCGTTCGAGTTGAAGAGGACCGTTGGTAGGTGGAGTCGGTGGAGAGGGTTGTACCAAAGTAGGAGGTAAATCGTCAACCTTCGCTTTAGACAGAGTATAATCTTTGGCTCTAGTCGTGAGTGCAACATTGTTTGGCTTAGAATCATCGGTACACATCAAAACATATGATGTGGTAGAAGTAGATGGTTGGTCATGAATGACCAACTGAGCCTGTTGTTGGGACGGGAAAGGTTGAGACAAGACTTCCGGGGTAGATGGCTTTGAGGTCCCTTGAAGGAACTTAGTGACTTCGGCACGTCTCGGACAATCCTTTGTGTAGTGATCATCACCACAGATAAGGAAAGGGTAGCGGGGTTTGCGCTTATCCCGATCTTCAACAGGGGTATTTTTAGGCTGCTCTGCTTGATTGTTATTTTTGCCCTCCTTATTCTTGCCTCTCCCCTTTTTAGATTTATTTTTACCGGTCGGGGTAGATTGAACGACGTTCACCTCAGAAGTTTTACCGGTAGGAGTGGCAGGAGATGGAGCATTTTGTACATTAGAAGAAGCAGACTTAGGATTGGCGCTTGAAACAGAATGTGATTGGGCTTGGGTAGTACCAATCACACCATCAGCTGCATGTGAGACAGCTGGAGTAGTTGAAGTGTTGGAAGTACCAGGACGAGGTAACTCAGGTAATAAATCATAAAGTGTTCCCGTTTGCGAATAAACGAGATCAAGATATTGAGCACGACTTATGGCCTTCTCCTTAGTGACAACGCCACCCATGGCAATGTACTTACCAATTTCGTTCACAAAGGATTTTGTAAACCATTCGGCCAGTAACTGATCGGGGAGTTCAAGTTTGATGAGACGTCGTCTCCTTTGCCACTCATGGATATGATCCGATATATGAGTCCCTTTAGTCTATTTGAAAGAAGTCAAAATATCAGTCCCAGTATCATAACGGATCGGTAACTGGTAATGTGTAAGGAAAGCCATAGCTAGGGTGTTGAAATCAGAGAAGAAACCTCGTGGCAATTCAATATACCACTTCGCAGCAGAACCGGTAAGGGTTCATTGAAAAAGACGTAGACGAATAGAGTCATCTATCAATGAGTTGGATGAACACCATAGGTGAAAAGTCATCACGTGATTGTTCGGGTCCTCTCCCGCTTTGCCATCAAATTTAGGAATGTCCGATGGAAGCTTAGCTGGAATAATAGGCCATTGGGGAGAGTGAGGAATAGGATCATTGAGAATCCTAGACAAATCTGGCAAATCCAAAGTAGCAAGAAAAGGCAATTGTCAATTCACTTGCGGGTACTGGTGACTTTGGGGTGGAAGCCCTATCGGCAAACCAGTAGGACCGTACGCAGTCTGTCCATAATGGGAAGATCCCAACTGATTCGGTGATGGTTGGAGAGGATAGTAACTCCAAGGATTGTAACCTTGAGGTTGATTAAGGACCTGGGTTTGTGTATTCTGACCTTGACCCCAAATAGGATTGGGTATACCTAGATAAGGTTGGCCTACAGTAGGGGTAGGTTGTTTCCCCCCTATCGTTTGAGGAAGATTTTGTAGCATCTRATTCCAATACTGGGCCAAAGTTGTAGGTATATTTTGTCCAAACGGTGGGGTTGGTCCCCCTATCGTCGGTGGAGTTCCAACCGGAAGTTGTGTGTCAATCGTAGGTTGTGTAGTAAGTGGATTATGTTCGGTAAGAGGAAAGGGAATCGTACCACCTTGTCCATCAACAAGAATCTGCAAGTTAGGTGTAATGGATGGTATAGTGCCACTAGGATTAGGATTGCCAGGAGGAAATTGAGGGAGCGTCGGAATAAAACTGGGAATAGGATGCCCAGAAGGACCCCCAGGAGTACCAGATGGGGTTTGCGGAGGTGTTGGAACATAAGCATTCAACAAAGCATTCAATGCATGGTAGCTTGGTGGTAGTGTCGGAATGACATCAGGCATTCGCTGGGTATTGATAGGAGCAAGACTAGCTGTAGTAATCGCGGTTGGGACACTCATAGTATTCGTGAGATGGGCCATCTCGTCAGGGAGAACAAAGTGATATGTGGTAGTCACTGGTATAGTCTCTGTCTTAGTAAGCACTGGAGGGTTGATTGTGTAGGCTATAGGTGACTCAGTACCAAAAAGGACCCTTCGAAAATTACCTGACCAAAAAGGATCTTGGTTTTCTTCCCCGGGAAAAGGCCCAACGACTGATTTAGAAGATGTAACAACTGCTTCTTTAGAAGGATTTAATCGCACAAAAGGTCATTCACCACGACGAATGCGACAGTCCTCTCTAGTATTGGTAATTCGAAAAGGTTCTAGAGATTCAGTTGATTCCACTTGTGGTGTGGTGACAATTGGGACTTCACTTGTGTCCACGTATGGTGGGGTAACAACTGGGACTTCAATCTGGTAAGGAGAGCCCTCAGGTGTACTGGTAGGCAAGGGTTGAGAATTGTCCAGATGCTCTGGAGATAAACCTTGCATCCTACGTGAACGTCGTGGGGGAGCAATTGTAAACAAGTGACAAGCTCCACGAAGAAATTCTTATGGTCAACTTCGAGAAACAAATAACATGCACTAGTAAACAAAATCTAGGAAGCAATCACCAGGCAAACAAGACCTTCTAATTTCAAAGCCACTAGTTGGTGATGAAATCCAACGTCGCAACAACGAGACGAGAAGGGGTGGGGCTATGGTGGAAAAGTTACGATGACGACCTGCTTAACGGACTTACACATTGGTGCAAGCTCCCACACATAATCGTGGGTATACCCTCCAAGGAGCTCGAGTGAGTTTGGTCAACGTCAATTCCAGGTACCGTGAAGACTTTCCCCTCCACAGTCACCTTGGGTAAGAACCTAGAGAGATAGGCCACTAAGGTCACCACCAACAACAGTAAATCCTGGGGGAACAATCGACAGTCCGATCCACACACAAGGGTAGGGTATCTAGCCCGAAATCAACTCAAAAGGCTTCCACTCATCATTGTGGGTATACCTTCGAGTGACCCCCGTAATACGTGCAATCTCTACACTGATGTCAACAAAGCAGGGTGAGTAACTCTGCCAACACCAATGCGACCTAGTGCTTGACCCTTGTGTTATACGGGCTTCCCAGGACAATATGTTGCAAATGGAATTTAACACTCCCTAACTCAAGATGCTATTGTGTGTTTTAAGCTTTTGGAAAGTCTCTCTCTTCCTACTCCAAAGCACTAGTCTAGCTAAATGTTGGTGTAAAAGAGCCCTAGAAAAGAGTTACTAGATAAATTTTAAGATTACGCAGTGTTCTTAAGAGCTGTTGTTTACTCAAAGGTAATGGAAGTGAAACTCGTGTTGTATGACTCTGACCCAATAATGCAAGGATGTGAATGAAATGTATCACTTTTCGTTCGATGAATCCTATGTATGGGAGAGAGAGAGAATTGTCCAAATCAACCCGGAACTACAATGCACAATTTCCTTTCAAATGTCAATGCAAGCAATCACTTATTAAATGACTATTCTCTATAATGTCTTTTTCAAAGCTTCAACGATCTCTAAAAGTTGATTTTCAATGTTTTGTAAATGACAAAAACAATTTGATGAAAGAAAACTTTGTGTTCACTTTTCAAAAAGAACTCTCACTATACCAATGAGAGAGCAGAAAATCAAATCATAAAGAATCAAGCAATAACAACCCAATCAAATCTTTCAATGAAAGCAAAAACTAAAGAGCAAATCAAATAGTCTTTTCAATGCAAACAAAAATGTTCTTTCAAACCAATAAGCAAATGAGAAAAACCAAGTCCTCAACTTTCAACCAATCACTGGTTCTCAACTAATCAAACACACTCAGAATCTGAAGTAAGAGAGAATGGTTTTACCAGGAAGAATTAAGAAATGAAAGTCAAGACACAAAGGACAAGAAAAACCTTGAAACCCTAAAACTGTTTACGCATGCAAACTAAAGCAAGAAATATATCAATCAATGGTCCAAGAAACCCATAAGAGGTAATTCAATTGATCTGAGCAGTTAGAAAAACCAAAACTTAATTTCAAAATTTTGAAAAAATGTGTTCGCAGGTAAGCAATATTACACAATGCGAGAACATATGATTCTCGCAGTCAACCTTTGAGCAAGGTGCGAGGACCTTGCACTGAAACCTATGTGCAGGGTGCGAACCTTCCTAATTCTCGCATGCTGCAATGAGGTGTAGTGCGAGAATTACTGATCTTATCCAAAAATTTGAAAAATGAAGTAAAATTCAAAGAAGCTTCTGGACTCAAAAGGTCTATCAGGATATCCTGAAGACTTAGAGACTAATAGGACAGGAGAAAAATGAAACCAGAGCAAATGGCCACAGAAAAAACACAAAAGACCACAAAGAAAATGGGATTGTTCCCCAGTGGAGTCGCCAATTTTGTTATTGGATAAATCCGTAAGTGCATACACAAACCGATCTCCCTAGATCCACCTGGATCTAGAACAAAACAAGACAGAATGATACTCTTTCCCTAGATTTTAACTATTGAATGTATTAGGAGGTTCGATTAAAGAACATACCTTACAATCGCTTCCTTTGATCTTTGTTGCTCCTGCTTCGCTCCAGTGCTCTCGTACAGTCAAGATCAAAATAATACAAACCAACCGAAGTGAAGAAAGCACAATCTATCCAACAGTCAATTTATGTATATGATCAAGGAGTTATACAATAAAGTAGAACTAACTTTATGGGAAAGGGACACATTACTGTATCATATTGATGGAAAGTAAAGATTACAACTTGAGCCTTGATGTTGCAAGCTTCCTTTCGATGACCCTTAGCTCTGACACACACACTTGCTCACTTGCATGAAGAAGATCAACCACCTTTGATGACTTTGCTGGAGTTCTGTAGCTGCTATAGCTTCAATCCTTCACACAATCTTTCACTAATTCTCCAATAAATCTCTTGCTTGTTTGCTTGCTTCTAACCTCTTCCATGAGAATCCCCTCAATATATAAGAGAGRATGAATTAKTTACTTGGATAGGAATGATCCCAAAATATCAGGAAAGCCAGTACTTAGATAACCATTCGAATGCCATCTCATCCTTCTAGAAGATTCCCTTCTAGAAGCTTCGAGAATTCATCCTTTTCCCTTCTTTAGAAAGGGTTCGCACCCTAGTAGTTAGACACAGTGCGAACTTCTCGCACCCTGGCTTAAAGCAGCCTGCAAGAATCATGCATTCTCGCAGGCAAATGTATTGGTAGCCTGCGAACCTTCCTCAAAAATGTGATTTCTGAAAAGAGATAAGGTAACTTTTCTCTGGAGAAAGTTCTAATGAAGAGCCTGAGTACACCATAATCAATACATCATCATGACGGCCAAAATCATGGGTAACACCTATTGGGGCACTTTCCCACTGTGGTTGTCATCCCAATGAGGCACCAGGCCCCGAGTAAATTTACACTTTGCAACGCTAAGCGCCCGATCTTGGGGCTTACTTAACACCTCAAACACGTGACCCTGATGTGTCTTGCCACCCAGTTTGATGCATGACTACTGGGGCACCAACCCACCAGGGTATAACTTACACACTCAAACCTCAAATTCCTGATCTAGTGGCCTAACTTGCACCTTGAACACGAGGCCCTGTCACAACCTACCACCTAGCTTGACAGGTGGTGCACGTGACTCAATATAGGACTTTATGCTAGACACCAAATCTCTTAGACACATAGCATGATATCCACTTGACACGTTGACTATTCACTAAATGACACATCATCACCGAACACAAAGATCATCCAACACGGTGTTGACACCTATCCAAGATGCATTGGATTTACTACGTCATCTGATGTCAATGACACATGCCTTTCTCCACTTGTAAGCTAACAAGGGAAGGTTGGAACCCTTCTTGGAACCATGCCCCACCAGGGAACCAACCAACCATACTCATCGGGCTACCGAGATGACGTGAGGGAAGGAAGATTTCGAAATATTCTAGGGGTCCAGGGATATGACATAGCCTTTTCCCGAATCCATGCCCCAGTGGGGCACTCGGGAGTTAAAATCCCTCATAAGCTTAATACAAGGATCTACGACCAAGATCTCTTAGTATTTTAATCCAACAGTTAAGGTTCAAAGCACATGTTCAAGGGTTTGAGGTCGATAGGGGACCAGACTTGACCCGCTGACGAATCAAATGTTGACATGTATCGTCATCCAGGTACGTTGGCATACTCGTCACCCTGAAATCACCCGCATGTGGGGTGACCTCCTTGACTCAAAAGAATGCTAACGAAAAGGAAGTGGAAGCCTTTCCTGGAAGCTTAACCCACCGCATATGTTTACGCCACATTTACATATGCCTTTCTATTTCTTGATTTGCGATGGAAATTGAACAACTGTCGATCAACCTCCCCGTCAATCTAATGACAACTATTTTCCACTGGTTAATATAGAGGTTTCAACTTATAGCGGGTAAGGTACAGGCCCTAAAACAATGTACTAGTCCACCGAGGCACCGATTGTTAATACATTTGGTGTAACTACAGAAGATATTCTTTTATATTTGTTTTATTCAAACCTTTAAAAGGTTATTATTATTGTATTGTACAAGTCGGCTCAACATAAATTATTATATTATTAGTATTTTACTTGTAATTGTAAAAACCCCATTGTGGCTATTCGACCTTGTTTTATGGGTTAGTTAGGTCAAGAGTCATGTCTCTTCAAGAGACACTATTGTGTGTAAATAGAGGACAGGTTCCTCTCATTTGGACACACACTCACACACTTCTCTTGTGCATCTTGGAGCGCATAAGAAGGTCTAGCGCACAAGTCTTGGAGACTGGTTCTTTTGGTGTTTTGGTTTGGGTCTTTCTTGGAGAGCTATAGCGCATCATTGTACTAGTTGAAGGAATCTATATTAAGGATTTTGGTTACTGAGTTTTCTCCCCCACGAGGGTTTCCCAGGATAATATTTGTGTTCTATTGTACATGTGATTGTCTATCTGTCAATGATTCTACTACAATTGCTATTGGATTAAGTAATTGTAATTGTGTAGCTCGAAAATTTGAAATTCTAAAATGGTATCAAAGTAGGCCTAAATAAAAGCCACTTGTAGATATATAAGCCTAAAAGGGATCCATTTTTAGTTTAGAGATAGTTTCAAGACAAACTAAGACCATCAGAAGGTTCTAACTAGCCTAGATCACTTTTCCAGTGGACCATTTTTCCAATTTGCAGCTACTGCAGTTAGGGTTTCACCCAAACCCTAAGGTTGACGTTTTTCCAGTTTCTGGGGAATTTTTACAAAGGAAGACCACCAAGCAACTCTCCTTAGAAAAACACACCTATTGGTAAGTTTAGTCTTTCAATTTGGTCACATTTTTGTGTGGTCCCAGACGGGATAACTACCGGAACAAAGATTAATGAGAAGCTAGATGGAGTTGATAACTTCAGGGACTGGAAGTATAGAGTAACACTCCTTCTTGAAGAACATGAACTAGATAAGTTCATTATAGAAGAGGTTCAAGAACCTCAAGGAGATAAAGCTAAGGAAAAATATAAGAAAGACATAGTGAGAGAAAAATTGATTATTGCAGACTCCATTAAGGACCACCTTATCCATCATGTATCATCATTATCTTCTTCAAAGCAACTGATGGACACCTTAACTCGTCTATTTGAGGGAAGCAACATAAATTGAAGAATGACTCTGAGATCTCAGTTGAAGAATGTGAAAATGCAGAACTCATAAACCATTCACTCTTACTTCTCAAGTGTGAATCAAATCTAGGAGCAAATAGAAGCCATTGGTGACGCATTAGAAGGAGAAGAGATGGTGATGACTACCTTGAATGGCCTCTCAAGGTCATGGGATGCATTCATCCAAGGAATTTGGTTAATAAATAAGCTTCCCAAGTTCA
>JZKD02S2091843.1:9634-26261 GCA_000966675.3 Picea glauca | reverse complement strand
TGAGTATCTTAATCTTTCTTTCAGAAAGATTCTCTATCAAGGCTTTGAATTCCTTGAATTTACTGAATACTTCATCTTTAGATTTTAAGAAATACATCCAGGTCTTACGAGAATATTCATCAATAAATTATACATAGTATACATACCCACTAATGGAGGATGATGGCATTGGGCCACACACGTCTGAATGAATGAGTTCCAATACTCCTTCTGCTTTGCTATCCCTTTTTGGAAAAGGGTTCTTGATATTCTTCCCTTCCACACATCCATTGCATATGCCTTCCTGATCAACCTTGAGTTCTGGTAAACCTATGACAACTTTGCATATGTATGGTAGCACCTTGTAGTTGATGTGGGCCAATCTTCTATGCCAAAGTTCACATGAGTTTTTGATGGCCCAATGAGTTTTCTCTGGTATATATATATGACCATGAGTTTGGATTGTATGGATACTCAGATTCAGAATGGGTCGACAATATTCCTGACCGGAAGAACACTTCCAAATACGGTTTTAGTCTTGGCTCTAGTATGGTCTCATGGAGCAACATAAAGCAGTCATGTGTGGCACTCAGTACAACTGAAGTTGAGTATGTAGTAGCATGTGCAACGAGAAGAGAAGCAATATGGCTTCAAAAGTTGTTGTCTGGGTTATTTGGTCTCGGATTGGAGGCGACCTGCATTTGGTGTGAAAATGAGAGTTGCATGCAGTTGTCAGAGAACCTGGTGTTCCATGATAGGTCGAAGCATATCAAGATCATATACTACTATATCATGGATATGGTACAGAGGAGAGCAGTGAGGCTCCAGTTGGTGACTACTTAGGATCAAGTTGCAGATTTGTTCACCAAGCCACTGTCGAGGATGAAGTTCAAGTACTTCGGGGACAAGCTTGATGTGGTCCCTCTTCAGAGGGAGCGATAGGTGGAACTCATCCAACATGAAAAAGGGCTGGCACTGAGTATGAAAAAATCTCATGCAGCATGAAAAAGGGTTGGCACTATGTATGAAAAAATCTCATCCAACATGAAAAAGGGATGACACTAAGACAAGAGTGCATATTATTAGGTACTAATGAATTGTAGGGAGTGGATGTCCTGGGGACATGTTGTAGTTATTGAGAGATACCCACATACCTTGGTCGCATGGGGTGAAGTCATGTTGCACTATGGATATCCGAGGATGTATAGATTCGCATTTTCAATAGTTAATGGATGTGAGCTCGTGTGGTATCAGACTTGGAGTCTGTGTCTAGAAAGAATACCTTCCTAGTTAAGAGGGAGTGTTAATATTTTTGGTGTAACTACGAAATATATTCTTGTATATTTTTTTTAGTCAAACCTTTAAAAGGTTATTATAATTATATTGTACAAGTCGGCTCAACATAATTATTATATTATTGGTATTTTACTTATAATTGTAAAAAGGCCCATTGTAAATATTCGACCCTGTTTTATGGGTTAGTTAGGTCAAGAGTCATGTCTCTTCAAGAGACATTGTTTTGTATAAATAGAGGATATGTTCCTCTCATTTGGAAACACACTCACACACTTTTCTTGTGCATCTTGGAGCGCATAAGAAGGTCTAGCGCACAAGTCTTGGAGACTGGTTCTTTTGGTGTTTTGGTCTTGGTATTTCTTGGAGAGCTATAGCGCATCATTGTACTGGTTGAAGGAATCTATATTGATGATTTTGGTTGTTGGGTTTTCTCCCCCACGAGGGTTTCCCAGGATAATCTTTGTGTTCTATTGTATCTGTGATTGTTTATCTTTCATTGATCCAACTATAGTTGCTATTGGATTAAGTAATTGTAATTGTGTAACTAGAAAATTTAAAATTCTAACACCGATTACTTCTTGAGGCTGGTTACAACGCTTAGTCAAAGCGCTTAGTCTTCCCACAAAAAGTCAAGATCGATTCCTCCTCTCTGGATCGACGACCATCAATCACTCCGGGTAAAAACAAGGGTTTGATCAATTAAGGTTCATTCTTGGAATTAACAATCATGTAACATTTTATCATGCCTTCCTGCATGTGATTTCAACTTACTCCCATGACTTTTAACCCCTTGACAATATCACTAATAAATTCAAATTCACTGGAAAGGATATTTCAATACTCCCTTCATCCTAGAAACTATAATTCATCACAAGGTATTAGCCAGTAAAAGGAATACAATCAAGTAGAATATGACATTCCTTCTTATCTAAGCCATTACAAAAACATGATACATTCCATACTTCATAACCATATATCTAAGAGAAATTACAAGTGAAAACACTTATCTGTTTAGTGATGAAAATTAACCATCCAACTGATTGTGGGGGAAAGCATTTCATCCCAACCATAGGCTATGTTGTACTTTCCCTTTCTATATCAATCCACCCCCGTGCCATGCCACAATACCACCAAGGGACTCTCACACTGACTCAACCAGTTAAATAATGGATTAGGGAGGTTACTCTCCTCCACTCTATTGGCAACAACCAAAGCCTCCCTCTTCCCACTGAACTCAAGGCCTCCACAATTTTATTAGGTGCCTTTCCAATTGGTTTTCCTCTGCACAAGGGAGCCCCTTCTCTACTACACAGTCCCTCGACAACCACCCCTTACCAGTGCCCATTTCCTCCCAGAAAACAACAAATCACAACCCTCTTTTGCTCTAGTTTGGATATGGGGCTTCTCTATCCCAGGGTGACCATTCATATCTTGGGCATGGTTCCCAGTTATTCTCTTTCTCAAGTATGTGCACTAAAAAACTATCTACTTATTTATCCTTTTTGTCTATTGTGTTCTCTGCCTCTGCCTCCACACATTGTCTGCTTGATATCCCCTTTTTTCCTCTGCGCGTCTTCCAATTCGATTTCCCCCTTCCTCATTCCTCAAGATCCTCGTTCTTACTTTTGTCAGAAGAAAGCTCCCAATTTTGAAGGGGAATATCTATGTTGTGTACTTCTGGTTGATGTTTCGGCTCCCTTTCACTTCTGCAAGTACCAAACTTGAAGGCAATTAGAACTGTTCCAACCATCCAACTTGGAAACCATTAACAGTTCTTTGTGGTCAAGGTAAACAAGTACTTGTGAACTTATTATTTATTCAAGTCACGCAGAGGTAGGCTAGATTGTTGAGTAAGTTTCCTATTTTACTCATTAAAGCTTCCCATCTCCACCTCACCAGTCCCTCTTGTGGTATCATGACCAATATTGTAGGTTTCCCTCATTAGTTAGCTATTTGGTGTCTTTTATTATCATAAACATAATTACAGTTTCATTAGCCATAACACATAAAGTATTACACTTAATTACAGACTTGGGGGAGAACGGGGTGTTGCATTCTTCCCCATATTAAGGAAACACCATCCTTGGTGTTTGCAACACTGTGTATACAAATTTATATAGAAAAAAAAATGGGTAATTCCACTCTCATGGCATCCTCTAATTCCCATGTGGCTTCATTTGGTCCAAAGTGCTTCCATTGCACCTTGATCTGCACAACGGCTTGATTCCAGAGCAATGTCTCTTTCCTTTCCACAATGCATTGAGGCTCGAGCTAGAATTCTCCCTCGGGTTCCACCTGTATCACAGTCCAATCGATAATTTGATTAGAATAATGAACATACTTCTTTAATAAATATACATGGAATGCATTGTGAGCTCTAATGTTGGGTGGTAGGGAAAGTCTATATGCCATTGGTTCTACTATGGCCAGGACTTCAAATGATCCACAATAGTGGGGTGCCAACTTGGTGCATATTCCCATTCTCATAGAACTCCTCTTGGGTTTCACTATGAGATACACATGATCTCCCACCTTTAACACCTTATGAGTCCTTTTTCTATCTACATAGCTTTTCTACCTATCCTAGGCTGCTTTTATATTCTTTCTTATTATGGTCACTTCATGTTCCATTTCTCTTAACAAGTCTGGTCCAAGCATGATCCAATCCACTAGACTCCCAACTAAGTGGGAATATGCATTACTGAGCCTCGAATGGGCTCATCTTCAATGACTCTTGATAACCATTGTTGTAGGCAAACTCTATCGGGGGTAGATATTCCTCCCATTTCTTGGGCTCATGCATAACATGCATCCTTAACATATCTTCCAACACTCTATTCACTTTAGTCTATCCATCTGTTTGAGGATGATAAGCGGTGTTGAATGTTAATTGCATTCCCAAGCCTACAAACAAGCCTTTCCATAATTTCGACATGAATTTCGTATCTCTATCTGAAACGATAGTCTTTGGTATTCCATGGATCCTGAAAATTTCTTTCATGAAAACATCAACATCATCTATAGTTTAAAGGTAGATTTAATTGAAATGAAGTGATTTTCCTTGCTCAGCTTATCCATCACTACCACAATTGCATCATGTTGCTTAACTATTTTCGGTAAACCTGTAATCAAATCCATGGAAATAGTTTCCCACTTCCATTCTGGGATTGGCAATGGTTGCAATAGTCTTGCAGGGTTCTTATGTTAAACTTTGACTTGTTGACACTCCAAGCACTTTGCAATGTTTTTAGCAATGTCCCTCTTCATTCATGGCCAGTAATATAGTTGTCTTATTGTTGTTATCGTTTCCTGATAACCAGGATGACCCACATACGATCTTCTATGAAACTCATCCATAATGAGGTGTTTCAGCTCAATCGAATTAGGTACATACAATCTATTATTGTACATAAACATCCCAACCTCTATGAGCTAATACCCTTCATATTTCTACCCTTTGGGCTCTTGCTTTATAATTTCCTTTATTGAGTTGAATTGTTCATCATCATGTAGTGCATTTCTGATTCTTTGCTTTATATCAGACTCACATGTGACTACTGCTGCTAAGTGTATGATTTCCATGCTTCTGTTGAGTGCATCTGCCACTTGATTTTCTTTTCATTTGATGTGTTTGATTTCAAAATCAAACTCACCGATTAGAGTCATCCATCTGGCTTGCCTGGCATTTAAACATGGTTGATTGAATAAGTACCCTAGTCCACTATGGTATGTCATTAATACAAACCTTCTTCCAAGTAAATAATGTCTCCACATCTTTAAGGCATGCATAATGGCTACGAGTTCTAAGTCATGAATGGAAAAACACTGCTCATACTAGTTTAGCTTTCTTGATTCATAGTAGATTAGATGCCCTTCTTGCATGTGAACCTCATTGAGTCCTTCTTTGCAATCATTAGTGCAAACCAAGAAATCATTTTTAGGGTCTGTGATCTTCAGAACATGGGCATTGGTCAAGAGATGTTTCAGCTGTTGAAAGTTGGCTTCACACTTTGTTGACCATACAAATTTTATCCCCTTTCTTTGCAATGACGTAATGAGATGACCGATCTTTGAAAATCCTTTAATAATGCTCCTATAATATCCAACTAATTCCATAAATGACCTCACCTCAGACACATTCTTAAGGGATGACTAATCCATGATGGACTCATTCTTCTCTGGGTCTACTGCTACTCCATCTCTCGAAATTACATGACCCAAATATTGAATCTATTTTTGGAATAAATCACACTTGTTGTACTTAGGAGATGTTCCTCATACTCCTCTTGGGTTTTTGAATAAATTAGGATTTCATCATTGAAGACCAAGACAAACTTGTCTGAGTAATTGCTGAGAATACTATTCACCAGACACATAAAGGTGGTTGGTGCATTGGTGAGTTAAAAATGGACCAGCACAAACTCATAGTGCCCATATCTTGTCTTGAACATGGTCTTATGAATATCCTCATCCTTAATTATGACTTGGTGGTACCCAGAGCTCAAGTTTATTTTAGAGAACATTGTAGCATGTTTGAGTTGATAAAAAAGATTATCGATTCCAAGTAGTGGGTATTTAATCTTGATGGTCATCTTATTAAACTATCTATAGTCAATACACAGTCCGAGAGTACCATAATTTTTCTTTACAAATAAAGCTAGTGCTCCCCACGGGGATACACTAGGCCTGATATACACTTTGTCTAGCATTTCTTGTAGTTGTGTCTCTAACTCTACCAAATTCGGTGTGCTCATTCTATAAGGTACTTTTGATGTAGGTACTGCTTCTCGCATCAATTCTATTGAGAAGTCAATGTCACTCCTAAGAGGTAGTCCTGGTATCTCCTCCAAAAATACATCTATGAACTCATGCAACACAGGGAGGTCTTATATGTAACACACTCGACCCCCTAGTTCTCATTTAGGTTGATGGAGTGTCAAAAATTTTCTTTTCCTTAATCACCTCAAATCCTTTTCTCAAGGGAACCATCATCTTCTGCTCATCGAGAGATTTCCAACAACTATAACCATACTCATAACCGAGCTCCGAATCAAAATTTATGGCCTTCTAAAGTTCCTGAGGCCTTCATTGGTCAAAAGCCACTTCATTGCCACATGGCTCCTTATCACTTGCACCATCTGATGTGGCACTGACATGGAGCCTGCCACATGGCTCCTTATCACTTGAACCATCTAATGTGGCACTGACATGGAGCCTTCCAGCCGACCCTTCCATCCTCGACCTATCAGACCCACTAAATCCAATGACTCTAATCTACTCGAGGCCTTCCTTTATCATTAGACCTTCCTCCATCAGAGTCACAGAGACATATGCCCCTCCGAATGGAATACTCCAACCATGCATCCTTTGACAGATCTTATGGTCCTCAGAGTTGGGAAATTAACAACTTGGATTTCTTCAGAGTCTCTAACTTGCCCATAAATTAATGACCCCATTACACTCACCCAGGAGCTTAGCTTAGGTTGGGGCCCACGAAGATCTATGACTTAGAATGAATCTTTCCCTCTCATATATCGATGACCCTCGATCATTCTCGAAGTCCCTCCTGTTAGACTCCCTTGGAGTCCAATGAATCAAACCACTTCAATAGACCCACTCAGATGGAAAACAAAGTTTTATCCACTGCCCCACGATCAATGATTGAGATTTAAGTCGATGATCTAGAGACCCTTTTTCTCAACTGGGCCTGCCCTAGTCTCATTGACCAATCAATTGTTGACACACATTGTCTTGTAGGACACACTAACTGTCACCTGTCATGACACGTGGCCCAACCACTGCCTGCCACCAGGCACTCATAACCCAACATAGAGTTCTACCTCAAAACCCTGATTCACCTTGACACGTGGCACAATACATACATGACACATGAACCAACCATCGTCTGACACATCATGACCGGGCATAAATTTCTCCACTCATGCATTGACACCCATTTACTCTGCATTGGTTGGGTGATGTCACTCCTGTACACATTCCCGTGTTTGATGCATCGCACTCACTCACCAATGGACAATCCATATTGTTCCCCGGAGTACCCCTTGTAGAAGTCCAACCACCTTGGATCCAATGACCAAGGTCACTCTTCGATGAAATCAACAACTCTACTTCTCTCTTAGAGTTCCTCCCATTGAAGTGTGTCCCCTCCAGGTATGCAATTCACTCTGACCAATACCCCTTCGATGAACTATCGATATTTCTCACCCCTTTAGATCCGACAACTAATATTTAAAGCTGGGATTTAAGGGCCTTCAAGGCCAACAAGGCCCACTCTCCTCCCATTAGCTAATCATATGTTGACATGAGTCAACCTTTGTGACACGCTAGCAACTATGATGACATTCCTCTCCAACATGATGTCACTGTGATGCCACTCACTCTTTTTACCTTGCTCAAGCAAAACCACGATGATCCATGAATGAGGTTTCTTCTCAACTATTCACTACAATCCAGATTGCCTCTCAAAGTCTTCCCCATCGGAGTGCCTCCACTTTGAGTTTCCATGGCTACTCCAACCATAAGACTTCGATGATGTTCTCCACGATGGATCCAACAGTCCAGAATCCCTGATACCTAGCCTCCAATAAATCAACGGTCCTCGTTGACTCGGAGCACGTCAAGTGTCATAGTCTACACCGATGAAGGGTCAATATCTATTTTCTACGCTAATCCAATAATCGTGATTCCTTCAAGCTCAAAACATGATTTTTCTATAGGTTATCAATATGAAATCATGACTTAGTCAATTCAGGGATTCGTATAAGTCCTTCGTAAGGCTCGCCAAGCCTTAAGGAACTTTGTAGTCCACTTCCAAACTGACTAAGGCATTTTCTCTTCATTACTTGGATGGATGTTTGCATCCTTTGAACTATTCGTACCAGGATAGATAATTCCACTAAAGAATTAAGGTTCTCTGAATTACACAGAGACCTCTCTCAGGCACTGAGGCACTCTAATGCCTATCTCAGGGCACCTTTTCCCATTCCTCCTAGCAATCCTTTCTCACTCATAGTTAATATACATGTTTTCTTTTCACAGGAATCACTCGACAACAATTATCCTACTGTACACACAAGAGGCACAATATACAATTGTATCCATGATTACATTCACAGGAGGGAGCTGTTTATACATTTCCTTAATCATTCAAGGTAAAATGCATGGTCCTCCTACTCAAATTTGCAATATACATGCAAATCCACATAGGTACATTTCATACAAGTACAAAGGATCTCCCAAGGGATACATAAACAAAACCACAAGTCAGGGATTCATATTCATAATTACAATACATACATTCCAACCATACATTTTAGTTCAATACACAAAATATAGAGATACTTATATGTTACAATTTATAGCTAGCCAACTAACTATGGGTGTTCACCTTTCCACCCAACCATAGTCTCATCATGCTCAATCACTTCGGCAGTAGGCCACCCTTGCGCCAGGCCATGGTACCACCATGGGATTCTCTCATTGTTGACTCATCACATCAAGAAATAACTCAGGAGGTTACTCTCCTCCACTTCTCTAGCAACAACAAAAGTTTCCTTTCCTTCCCACTAAGCTCAGGACCTCCAAGGGGTTTATCATATTCCTTCCTAGATAGATTTCCTCTACACAAGAGAGTCCTTTCACAACTATATTGTCCCTCAATGCCCTTTCCTTCCAATGTCAGTTTCTTTCTAGCAAGCATCAAGCCCGCGACCCTATTTCGCTCCAGTTTGGACTTCGGGTCTTCTCTGCTCCATATTGATCATCCATTCACTGGGATTGCCTCCCAATTATTCTTTTACTCAGACTCACATCCTTGAACTTCCTCTTCTCTTCTCACAAGCATTTTCCTCTGATGCATGAGTTCCCTCTCATGATAGCAATTCCCTTATGTAGTTTGTTTTCTCCTCCTCTCTCTATTTTCTTCTCCTTTTGTGTACTCTACATGCCGTTGTGCCTTCTCCTGTACGCACTATCTCTGCCCTCTTCCTTCTATCAGAAGGAACTCATGTCAACCAGGAAAAATAGGTGATGGTTCTCTCTAACTAACAGTTTCTCCTGTCCTAGCCAGTCTTCCCCATACTTCCATTCATTAGGGTGGTTGGTTGTTCAACTACCATCCCCTCTTTCATCAATTGTCTTTCTTCATCTGCAAACTAGAGGAAATATGGCTATTTCCTTTTCACTATTCATCAAGGTGGCTCAAGGTCTTTACACATAATCCCCTTTCCTACCCCCACACAAATCCCTCTCATGGTATCATGGCCAAAGGATTCACCCCACTATTAGTTGTTGAAATTTTCAATTAAACAATAATTCATTTACATTGTTTGTATGACATGGCATGGAAATCGTCAATTGTGATTAATTACATACATAATCAGGGGTTTTGAAATGGGGTGTTACATTTTATTTCCATCTTGTTGTTTTCTGTTGAGTTTAACGCTTGTATAACATACAAGGGACACCCTTTTCTACTATACTTCTTGAGTTGTAATGTTGATATTTGTCTTACAGATACATGTTTCTAGATACCTTGCAACACCCTCTTGTTTCCATTGCCATCCTCACAACCCAAAGTTTTATTAAAACAATCTAGTTTTACTTTAGGGGAATCCAACCAATCCATGCATATCAACATGTCATATGACCCCAAAGGGAGTAGGTTCAGGGCTGCTTGAGAATGCAACCCATTCATTTCAAATAGGCAGGCTTCAATTATTTCCGATACCTTCCTCTTGGTCCTTGTTGCTAGCTTATCTGACCATGATTTTGCATGCTTCCTTTTCTGTAAGGCACACATTTCAACAACTTGGGGTGAGATATAACGAAGGTTAGAACTAGGGTCAATCAAAATAAAAATAGGTTGCTTGGAAAGTATACCTTTCAATTCCACCACAGAGGCTTGATGGCCTACTTACCAATTTTCAATAGCTACATAATTCCTTGGCACACTTCTGGCCACATCATTAACTATAGTAGCCTCTTGAATGTGGTAAACTCTTTTGTTGTGTTGTCATGATGTCTATGGGGGAAATCTCTCAATAGATGTGCCTCCCCACAACCCCAACATTGTAGAGGTTCTTTCTTCCACTCCTCTGCTTTCTCTCTTACATGTTTTGCTAGCTTATTCCCACTATGAGATGAAAAATTATGTTGATGTACAATTTTTCTCGTATGGCCAAAGTGAGTACCTCTTTTGGGAACCTTATGTTGGGATAATTTGAATCCCTTCTTCTGAAATCCAAGTTTATTCTTTTTCTTCCAAACCTTAAGAGGCTCCTACCTATGCTTGGATTGGTCACAACAACATTTAGCCTTCCTAATGGTATCCTCCAAGGTCTTAGGCTTATTGAATTTTATTATGTCTTGATAGGACTGTGGCAATCCATCGATGAAACATTGTATCCTCGATTTTTCATCCTTTAAGCAAGGCACATACCTCAACAACTCCAAGAATCTCTTGGCATAAGAATCCATGGTGAGCTGTCTTAACTTATGTTCATAGAATTCTTTAATCTTGTCATCAAAGTACTTCTCTAATAAGTATGCCTTCCTGAAATATGCTTCAAACTATTTCTAGGCCAATTTTCTTTCTTTTAATCCCTTAACTTTCTCGAGTTCGTCTCACCATATGGAAGCTCCTCCATTCAAATTGAAAATGGTTGTTTTTGCCTTTGTATTTACCAAGTAATTATGCACTCGAAAATATTTCTTTAATCATAACAACCAAGCTTTATCCTCTTCTCTTTTCTTGATTTATCCATCAAAGGTAGGCGACTTGGCCTTTTTTATTTATTATGTCAAAGAGCTCTGTGAGTGTCTCTTCCTTCTTTTCTTCTTGGGAACACTTGAACCAATGTCACTATTGGACAATTCCTTTGTAGCGGTCTTTCTACTAGATTAATTTGTGGAAGCATCCCCACTACTTTTGTTCCTCTAAGTATCTCGATGCCTTTTCTTGGAAGAACCTCTTCCCTCGTTACTATGATTTTATCTCTACTTTCGGGCATTTGAAGGTATCTCCAATATCTCTTACTATTGTAGTCCTGCATTACTATTGGTTGGACCATGTTGTAATTGCTTTTGAATCCCAAACAAACTTTGTAGCAATATTGCATTTAATTTTGTTTGCTTTGCATGAGCCCTCGTGAGCCTTTCATTGTTTGCCTTCACACTTCTTACTGTAGCTACCAAATCTTGAGGGGTTTCTCTATCCCTCCTGCCATCAAGCTATTTGTCTCTAAATGAGAGGTCTCTTTCATGCCGAATTGCACCATTCAATTTTCAATATCTCTTATTTATTGAAACAACAAACAATTATTAGTAAATTAAATCTCACAAAGAATTTTTTTTTGACAATTTTTTTTTTGGGCCTTTCAAACACAAATAAGCTTCAACAATCCTGGTCGAGGACTCCATTTTTGTTGTTAATCCTTCTCAAAATTGTTGTCAATATTCTATTAGCACAACTGAATTATGTAATTATCAAAATATAAACTTTCCTTACATAATTATTACAGAACTTATTCAAGCTGGGTGACTCATTCAAGCCTAGAGTTTGAAACTTAGCTCTAATAACACTTTGTAACACACCCAACCCCCTAACCCTTCATTAGGCTCGTGAGGAGTTAAAATTTTCTATTTTATTTCCTCAAAACTACCTTTCTTTATCACCTCTAAAATTCAAGTTTAGTGTCATAATCTAGTTTTGCTCACTGAGAGCTTTCCAACGACTATCGCCATTCTCAAAACTGAGCTTTGGATCAAAAGTTATGGCCTTTGAAAGTTTTTTGGCCTTCATTGGCCAAATCCACCACACTGCCATGTAGCACCCATGTGGCTCCACATCACTTATACGGTCCTACAAGGATCCGTCTAGCGCTGACATGGATGCCAACGTGACATCATCCATCAACCCACCAGGATCATCGACTCATTGGGATCCTCAACCCATCGGGGGTGTTGGCCCACTAGGGATGTCGACCTACTGGGGCACCGACCCACCGAGGATGTAGACCCACCAAGGCCTTGGGCCCTAGGTAAACTTACACTTCACAACCCCAAGCACCTGATTCAGTGGCTTAGTTGGCACCTTGAACATGTGACATTGTCATGTCTCGCCACTTGGCTATTGGGGCACCGACCCACCGTGGTATACCTTATTCACTCAAACCTCAAAATTTCAATTCGTTGGCCTAGATAACAGCTTGAACATGTGGCTTTGTCACAACCTGCTACCTCACTTGAGACATGGCACACATGACTCGATACGGGACCCTGCGTTGGACACCAAATCTCTTATAGACACGTGGAACGATATCCACTTGACACATGGACCATTCACCACATGACACACTATCACCAACCATAGGGCTCATCCAATCGGGTGTTGACACATGTCCACTGTGGATTGGATTGACCACGTCATCCGACGTCAATGACACGTTCCCTCCTCCACTCGTAAGCTAACAAGGGAAGGATGGAACCCTTCTTGGAACCATGCCCCATCAGGATACTGAGATGATGTGAGGGAAGGAAGACTTCGAAATCTTCCAGGGGTCCAAGGAAATGGTGAAATCTTTTCCCAAAACCATGCCCTACCTAGGCATTGGGCCACCATGGCATTAAACTCCCTCTTGAGCTTACTACAAGTATCTATGGTTGAGATCTCTCGGTCCTTTAATCCAACGACTAAGGTTCAAAGCGCTTGTTCAAGGTTTTGAGTTCGATATGGGCCCACACGCGACTTGCTGAAAAATCAAATGCTAACATGTATCATCCTTCAGGTACGTTGGATGCCATGCTATTATACTCGTCACCCACACGTGGCGTGACCTCCTCAACTCATAAAACTACTAAGGGAAGGGAAGTGGAACCCTTCCCAAAAACCTTGACACAAACCGTGCCACCACAACTGTTTATGCCACATTTTCATATGCTTCCTAATCTCTCAATCTTCGATGCAAATCAGATGGCTCTTGTTCAACCTCCCCGCTGATCTAAAGAAAATTGTTTCCCACTAGTTAATACACGGGTTTCAACTAATAGCGGGTAAGGTACAAGCCACAAAACCTAATGAAGGAACCATGCACCGACCCACTAGGGCACCAATGACTTCTTGAGGCCAACTACAAATCTTAGCCAAAGCATCCGGTTCTCCCGTAGATGGTCAAGATCGATTCCTCCTCTTTGGATCGATGACCATCAATCGCTTCGAGTAAAAATAGGGGTTCGATTGGTTAAGGTTCATTCCTAGACCTAGCAGTCTTGTAACATTTCACCGTGCCTTCCTGCATGGAATTTCAACTTACTCCCGTTACTTTTAACCCCTTCATAACATTTCCAATTAATTCAAAGTCACTGGAAAGGATATTTCAGTACTCCCTTCATCCTAGAAACCATCATTCATCACAAGAGGTAGTAGCTAGTAAAAAGAATACAAGCAAGTAGAAGATGACATTCCTTCTTATCTAAGCCTTTACAAAAACATGATACATTCCATACTTCATTACCTTATATCCAAGAGAAATTATATGTGAAAACACTTATCTGTGCAGTGATGAAAATTGACTAGCCAACTGATAGTGGGGGAAATCCTTTCTTCCTAACCATAAACTATGCTTCACTTTCTCTTTCTACAACATATCATCCCCATGCCAAACCATGATACCACCAGGGACTCTCACACCGACTCAACCAATCGAAGAATGAATCAGGGAGGTTACTCTCCGTCACTCCACTGACAACAATCGAAGCCTCCCTCTTCCCCCTAAGCTTAGGGCCTCCATGAGTTTATCAGGTGCCTTTCCAATTGGGTTTCCTTTGCACAAGGGAGCTCCTTCTCAACTACATAGTCCCTCGACGACCACCTCTTACCAGCGCCAGTTTCCTCCCAGCTAGCACCAAATCGAAACCCTTTGTTGCTCCAGTTTGGATATGTGGCTTCTCTATCCTAGGGTAACCATTCATATCATGGACATGCTTCCCAATTCTTCTCTACATAGTCCCTCGACGACCACCCCTTACTAGTGTCAGTTTCCTCCCATCTAGCACCAAGTCACAACCCTCTTTTGTTCCAGTTTGGATATAGGGCTTCTCTGTCCCAGGGTGACCATTCATATCTTGGGCATGCTTCCCAATTCTTCTCTTTCTCAATGTCCATTCATTTAGGTATGTATTCAAAGATTTAATAGGAGCAAAGTTTGGGGGTGTTTTGTTTGTTTGCAATGGTTGTTTTCCAGAATCACTTACATACAAGTTTAAAATATGAGCATGTAGGTTTTCATAGTTGGCTATAATAGTGTGTGTATCTTCTTAAAGATTCTTTGTCCCTCATGATGGGTGGGGTGTTCATTAAAAAATTCAGAAGATAAATCTTCAGAAGATGCAGGCACTATCACTTACATATTTGATCAATGTTGGGTCACCAATAATCTATGATGTAAAAGTCTGCACTTACATGTCATGAACTATCAAAATTGATATGGATTGGATCATCATATAATTTTTCATCTATCTTGGTACTTTTTGGGTGGAAAATTGGAGGAATTGGTTTGCAAGGCCATTTTAGCACAGATCCCAGTTTGGAAAATTGGGTCTGAAACCTTTTAGAGCCATTTTGAGGTATTTAACGACATTTTTTGGTTGAAAAAATCCCTATATATTTCTGACAATGTTCTACACACCTAGACCTTTCTAATGGTTCGAGAATCACCTCAATCAGAGCTTGCATGCGAAAGTTCTGCCTCCCACAAGTCGACCTACCTTGTTGACCACCATGGTACAAGTTGATGGCACATCATCCCCTATTAATCAAATGTGTGGGGCTAGCCATGTGTGGATTTTCAAGAATATTCTAAAGGTCCAAACCTTATCACTTTTGTTGGTTGAGAAAATCAAAACCCTAACCCCATATGGCTACTGTGCTATGTTAAATACTAGGCCACTAAGAGGAGAAGGGGTTACATTATTTAGCATTGTATTTGTTCCATAGCTAAGCAAAGACATCCATGAGTGGTATTTTGAGAGCATAAGAGAAGAGAAGAAAGATTTTGTAGCAACCTGTTAGGCCATAATGCCATAGGCAACTCCATAGTGAGTGCCCATTCCTTAGTATTTACATTTTGAAAACTAAGGCAAAGAGAGCAAAGCATAGGCCTCACCTTCGAGTTAGGTTTTCTCATGTATTGGGTTTCCCAAGGTAAATCTCGTGTTTATTTGTGTGGATGGTGTACTTTCATTTGCATGTTCTATTATTTTCATATTTCAATTATTTTCTAAAACAAATAGAGCAATAAGCTAAAGATAACAAATCATACATTAAGAAGATAAACTTGCACAATAAAAATTTCAGAATATTATAAGATATGTTGTGATGAACTGTTCTAGTGGAATATCCATCGTAGTTTATAGATAAAAAACCCTACAAAAAAAAATGTAAAAACACTGTACAATTAACACTTTAATTATTGATCACATATTGGGTAGTTTAAAATGTGGCTATTATGTGTGATGTATGTGATTTGGAATGGGGAGTGGTAGAGGAAAAAGCAAGAGAATAATTCTATACAATATAAGTAAATTGTAGTAGTACAAAGCAAGTAACTTGAAGACATACTTTTTATTTTGATAGATCTACAAAATGGAAGAGAGGGTCCATTTTTCACTTGAGATGATGTGAAATAGCACTGAATTATTGAAACACATAAGCTTTGCAATGTATTCCTTCCATCACATAGAAGTACATAATAATGGTCTTCTAAGGTTGGTTTGAAGTCTAGAATTTTAGAATGGGGTTGGAAAGACTCTCTCCATTTCAAATCCTTGTAATATATTTTGTTGTTAACATTGATGCCATCCCTTTAATATATTGTTTCAAAAAAGGATAGATAAAGGGAACCAAATGTTGATTAAGGTTTGTTGTCATTGATGTCAACCCTTGAAGAAAGACCCGTAGCACAAAGGTTTGGGTAATGGACCCAATAGTGTTTGATGTAAATATGACTCATTATTGTTTTGTCATGGTTGATAAGAAGTAAATATGGATGAACTCCAAAGTGGCCCCCTTATGGTGAAAGCCCTCGCGGAAAGACGCTTTGTGGAGTAAGAGAACCCATGCTTAATTGTGGAATAATGCGATGAAGGAAAGTGAATTTGTCAGGGAAAATATCCTAGATGGATAGTTCTTGTCATGTCATTTCCGGTGGTATGTGGAATGTCACATAATTCCTCATGGTTAGAGAGTCATGGCCATGAGAAGTTGGAGACCCCAGGTTTGGGTAATGGACCCAAGTTTGTTTGATGGGTAACGGTATGAGTTATGATATATTTT
>JZKD02S2091832.1:21541-44779 GCA_000966675.3 Picea glauca | reverse complement strand
CAATGTATGTAAAAATAAGAACTATAGTTTTTAGGCAACTGTGTCCTTCACTCCAAGACGACTTCGTAGAGAATGGAACTTATGCTCAGTGAAGATCTTGTTGAATATGTATGACATTTGTTCTACTGAAGGACAGAACTGTAAACCAATGATCCCCTCATGTACTAAGTCTCAGATGTAGTGCATGTGGATCTTGATGTACTTCGTCCACTGCCTCTGAATTGGATCTCTATAGAACTTTAGAGTGTTTTGGTTGTCACACCATATGACGATCGATCGATGAAACTGAATGCCCAACTTAGTGAGAAAATGTTGTAGCCACATAGCCTGAATGGTTATGTTAACTACCCCTCTATACTCTTCCTCGGCTGAAGATAGAGCAATGGAAACTTGTTTCTTTCTCAACCAATAGATAGGCCCGGAACCAAGACTAAGTGAGTAACCAGATGTGGACTTGCGATCAGTGTTATCACCAACCCAGTCGGAATCAGTAAACCTGATGAGATCTAATGTAGATTTTACTGCATAATGAATCCCAAAGGAGATGGTTCCCTGTACGTATCGAAGGATACGCTTTACAGGTTTCCAATGTTGCTCATGTGGCTCCTGCATGAACCTGGAAACTGTGCCAACTGCATATGAGAGGTCTAGTTTGGAGTGTGTGAAATACAACAATCTCCCCACTAGATGTTTGTACAGTGTGTTTTCAACCAATGGAGTCTCCCCTCTATCCTCAAGTTTGACTCCTAATAGGAAAGGATTCAGAGCAGACATGCATTCTGTCATGTGAAATAGCTCAAGGATATCTTGTGCATACTTGGCCTGAGACAGTTTGATGCCTGATGCATCTTGATTGATCTTGAGTCCAATGAAGAACTGAAGAGGACCCATGTCTGTCATAAAAAACATGTCATGTAGAATCCTCTTGACTGAAAAAATTGTTGAAGTTGAGAAATTGGTGATCACCATATCATCAACATACAGAACTAAAAGTAGAAGTGAATCATCTGTCCTGAGCATGTAGACATTTGGGTATGATTTACAATGTACAAAGTTCTGTGATAGCAGGTAGGAGTCCATCTTGTCATACCATGCCCTCAGAGTCTACTTGAGGCCATAAAGGGACTTCTTGAGTCGACAGACCAAATATGAGTCTTGCATAAATACCTGGGGATGCTCCATGTAGATCTCCTCAGAGAGATCACCGTGAAGAAATGAATTATTCATGTCCATATGATGTACTTCCCATCCCTTGGTTGCCGCAATGGAAAGTGCCAATCGTATGGAATCCATCTTCGCTACTGGAGTGAAGGTATCATCATAGTCAATACCATGAACCTATTGAAATCCTTTGGCGACAATCCTGGCTTTGTATTTTCTGATCTATCCATCCATTGTGCTCTTTGTCTTACAGACCCATATGCATCTAACAAGTTTCCTCCCAGAAAGAAGGGGAACCAAATCCCAAGTCTGGTTCTCAAGGAGGGAGTTGTACTCCTCCTACATGGTGGATTCCCAAAATGGATTTCCAGCAGCCTCGCCATAATACTGTGGATCTGAATATTGAACCAAGAAAATATGCCTAGAGGGAAATGGTTCAGTGGCAGTGAGTGCAACAGGAGGATCCTCGAAATACGATTGAGTCTTCCTAGTATGGTTGGATCACCAACGAGATCCCCTGCATCCTGAAGAGTAATTTGTGCCCGCTTAGGCCTCTTCTCTGGCTCTGCAATTACATATGGATGCTCTAAATATGCATCTGATTGTACTGAATCTGAATCTGAATCATCTGATTCCTCTGAATCATAACTCTCATCTGAAGAAGAGTCAGCATCTGCATGCTCATCATCTCAGACAGGTGGAAGAATGAAGGTATTTTCATGGAGCTGTTGAGGTTCATGAAAGACACTTTCCTCGAATTGGACACTATGCTCAATGATGATCCAGTCCGAGAAAAGATCAATAAGCTGATATCCCTTCACATCATCTGGGTATCCAAAAAAAATGCACTCAGTTCTTTGTGGATCAAGTGCCTTCCTCTTTTCAGAGGGAATCTTGGCCCATGCACGTGAACCGAAAATGCAAAAGTGGGTCACTTACGGTGTGAGGCCGCTCCAAGCCTCGTAGGGGGTCTTATCCTTGACAGATCTATGGGGAGATCTGTTTTGGATGTATGTTGAAAAATTAAGTGCTTCAGCCCATAGTCTTTGTGGCAGTGACTTTGCATGCAACATGCAAGATGCCATCTCCTTTAGAGATATGTTTTACCGCTCAACAACTCCGTTTTGTTGTGGAGTATAGGGAATTGTGTGTTGTAACTGAATCCCTACCTCATGGAAAATATTATGGATCTCGTGATTTACATATTCTCCCTCATTATCAGTTCAGAGGACTTTTATATTCTTTCTGGAATGTGTCTCAACTAGGGCTTTGAAATCTTTGAGTTGCTGAAAGACCTCAGATTTTTTCTTGAGAAAGTAGATCCATGTAAAATGTGAGAAATCATCAACAAAAAGAAGAACAAACCTCACTTTCCTGATGGATGGATGTGTAAAAGGACCCATAAGTTCATTGTGGATCATATCTAAAGGTGAAGAAGGTCTCTGATACTTTCCTTTGTCGAATTTATCTTGCGGGTGTTTTCTGAGAACACATCCCTCACATACTCCCTTGGAGAAATGGATGTTTGGTAGACCATCAACTAATATTTGCTTGCTAATACATTGCATGTATCTAAAATTCAAATGTACAAACATGTAAATCTGTTGAACCTGCATAGAACAGATATAGCTAAACAATAATACACACATTTGCAGAGATAATTTGAGAAAGAAGAAGAAGGAGAGAAAGAATGAAATAATTCTCATTAACCATTCGTGAGTTCAATCCTTCCTTTTCCGGTGACTTCGACAGAAGAGTTGTCCCCCATCAGAATAGGAGGAACTTTGCATGCATCCAAATAATAATATATTGTTTTTTAGGTATCCATGTGATGTGATGCTCCTGAATCTATGATCCAATCATCGGGAGAGGAGTTGATTGAAATCAAGGCATGGCTAGAATTGCCTTTCTTGGAATTTAGATCTTCTGGCTTTTTCTTCTTGGCACCCTCAGGGATGCGATCTCCAAGGTTGTTTCGTTGAAGTATTTGAGACATTAGATCTATTTTTTTTTTGCATGCATGCGGATTCTGAATGGAATCCTTTGTGACAGTACATGCATTTCTCCCATTTTCTTCTCTTTTCTCCTTTGGATCTCGAGGCATCGGTGAAATATTTTGTGTACCCTTCCTTATTCGTATGTGCATGAGCTTTCCATTTATATTTATATTTAGATTTCTGATATTTGTGGCTTCCATAATGCACAGTGAGTTCATACGCCCTTGGGCCTTTGATTGTGCCCATGTTGATGAGCTTGGTTTTCTCTTGTGGCAGGGATTCGATAAAGTCCTCAAGAGAAGGAATATTTCAGGTGGATCCAGAGGTGAATATGATAGTATGGAATGTGGATATGAATATAGAGAATTTAGGACCAATATTGGAGAGAATGGTGAGAACCATTTGTTTCTCCTCCTTCGATTTATCAACCCCACAAGCTTTGAGTTGCAACAGTAAATCCTTGAATTTTGTAAAGAAATATTGGATATTATCGAATATTATTGGATCCAATGTGAGCATCTCCACCTCCATCATGTGTCCCCTCATCTCATCATGTTTTCCAAAGATCCCTTTCAAGGTGGTTCAGGCTTCATTGGGAGTCTTATAGGAAAATATATGAAAAAGGAGTTCGGGAGAAATAAGACTACAAATTGTTCCAAGTGCATCATCCATGCGATTTAAGTACTTGGATTTTTATATGGTTGATGTCAGTTCTATATCTATATCCAAGGTTAACCTGTACAACCCTCTATTTCGAAGATGTATGGTTATTTTATCCTTCCATGGAAAATAGTTGTAAGGTGTAAGAATGAATTCTTTTTGGAATTCCATCTTTTCATTGTCTTCAATCTTTTGTACCTACAAAACAATTTGGTGTAGATTTTCCTTAGCAGTCTATCGGCTCTGATACCATGTAAATTTGTTGAACTTGCAAAGAATATATCTATATAAACAATAATACACACATTTTCAGAGATAATTTGATAAAGAAGAAGAAGCAGAGAAAGAATGAAATAATTCTCATTAACCATTATGAATAATGAATAATTTACACGCGATATACTTTGTATAACTCAATGAGTGTGCATTGGAGGTGAACTGTTGGCATAGGGGCAGACCCAAGGTTCAATTCTTCAACAACACACCAAAAAAACCCTAACTACCAGCCCTTTCGGCAACACCTGTGAAGCAGATGCAGTCTCACCCGAGGTAGAGGCAGGGGTGGTTGCAGGACTCTAGTGTCTACAACCTTAGCTGGGACAAAGATCTATGATTGTAACACCTTAACAGAGAACTTAGCAGTTATATTTCATTAGTATTCAACCTTAATTCACAGCACATGTAAACCATAATTACAGAGCAGCGCAGTTGTCTACAAGATCTAATACGCCCAAGCACTTAGCACATAAAGATAGATCAGATCCAGCATTCATTCACATTATTAAGCACAAAGCATCAATGTATCTATCTATCATTCATCTATATCAAATAACTAAGCAACTAAACACATAAAAACATCAATACATCACACAAATCATAGAAACACGGGATATACATGGTTCACCCACAACCTGGGGCTACGTCCACCAACTCTTCTTCTCTTTTATTGTCTTTTGTCAATATTCTACATGCATAGCACCATAAGATCCTACTCTGCATAGGACAGGAGATATGCAAACACTTCACTAGATACTCCTTCCCCGATCTAGATTACATCACAAAACCTTTACACAGTCTCTTATAGTCACTTGCACTTAGCTCTACAAGTTCTTAACATAGCATGCACAAAGAATTTACAATCTGCACTTAGCACTTCGGCTAGATACCTAGCCTCTCTTCTTTCTTACATCTCCTAGAATTATATTTATACATTACAAAAAATGGCCTAAATATGGGTAAACCGATGGGTCAACATCCCCATACCCGTTACATAATCCCAAAACCCAAAAATTCCTAAACAAGGGGTCGAGATCCAGTGATCTTCGCTTCGACCTGCACTCCTCTTTCGACATCCTGTCGAAGTCCCAAAATAGGTCAAACATGAACAAGTATCCTCAAAACTTGGTCAAGGGACAACAGGCCCCCAACACTCACCTATGACTCATCCTGAGTCACTCTAATATGGGTAGCTCTGCTTCAAAGGCCTTGAGATTGGCTCAAGTTGCTTCAACCTTTTGTTGCGCCAAGGCCTCCTACTCAACGAACTCTTGGATAAGTGCTTCGTTGACAGGTCCCTCTTAGAGTTGTTCAACAGCAGTGAATACTTGTTTCATCTTTGCTTCTCATCTTTCAATCTCCTCAAATAGTTGTCACGCTTTGTCTTCGACTAGTTGGAGCCTCTAAGTCACTTCCATGACTTTTCTTTGTATGGTGTGGACCTGTTGTTGAGCAGTGCGTTGTTCCTGAGATCGCTTCATCCTTTCAACTGTGTTTGTATTGTCGTTGCTTGTTGCTTTGCCTCCTGAAGTTGTGACTCTAGTGCCTTTAGTTCAGGGTCTTTAGTAAGTTTCTCATAGGTTTGTGCACTTCTACTACTAATTTATTTACATTCCAGAGTGAATTATCTGATCCTGTTAACTGTGCTCCAGGCAGTGGCTTCTCTTTGGTCTCACACGTCCTATGGGGTACTTGGCACTATTTTTACCTCCAAGTCTTTGATTATCTGTTGAATTTGTTGGATAGCTTCTGCAAGCTATGCTACTTGATGCTCCATTGGTTCTTCTGCATTTTGTTCTAAGCCTTTCAAAGAGCGAAGTGCTTTGTTGACTGCTTCTTTGACTCTGAGCTGCTCTGCGAGCAACTGCTCTTTCTCTTGCTTGACCTATGCTCTCCCCTCTTTGAACTTGGTGTATAGGTCATCCTTCTCCTATTGCGAAACTCGAATTTTCTCTACCACTTCCTTTTGTGCTTGTTTCAGGGCCACCATGGTCTATTATTTCTCTTCTTTCACTCGATGAAGGAGAGATTCGATTACATCAGCTATTCTATGGAGTTGGGAAGGCTCATCTCCCAAATCTAGTTCTTATGATGGTGGGAGTGCAGTGGATACTACGTGGTTGGATTGAAGGGCCTGTTGTACCCCTCTTAGTTCTGTCTCAATTTTTTCATACATGGCTACTTGCTTGGCTTCATTATTATGCATAATATCCTACGAAGCGTCTGATACGGCTGTGATGATGAAGTCGAAGCCATCGAGCGTGAACACAATATTCCTCTTAGTCTTGGTGTCTTTGTATTTATTCCACGAGGTAGGTTTCATGGGGGAAACCTTTATTTTCTTATAGGGATCAGCCCCATCAAACAGATACGTAGGTGGTGTTACTTCACCTTACTTATATTGATATTCTTTTCCATTGGTCTCTTCTTTATCTACTTTGTCATTATCTCCTCGTCTAGGTGATTCTGAAGAATTTTCGTCTGATGCACTGCTCAAGTTATGTACCTCTTTGGTCTTCTTCCTTCTGATAGGTCTAGATCATGCTCTTCATGAGTGGCCTCCGATATTCCAATTAATTCAGGATCAGAAATTTTTGCAGGGTCAACAGGGATAAGGAGCTCTGCAGACTAGTCCTTAGTTATCTCTTCGAGGTCCTCCTTTGTGATCTTATTGTATGATTGAATCTCTTATTTATGCTTGTATGTGAGCGCAGTGATATAAATAAAGTGTCGATCTACACTGAACTTCATGATGGGTCTGAACCAGTGCAGGGTGTTCGGCGTCATATGAGGGATATCCCTAATATCCCTCTTTAACTAGAGATAGTATGTGTGGAATACCACGTTCGACTACCATTGTTTCCCCATATTGCTTGAGTACCAGAGCATGGTGAACTTCACAATGAGTGGCTCGAATGTCTCAATGTCTGGGAAGGTCGCACCTTCTGGCATCTCCCAAGCAGTAAATTCGATGAGGATCAAGAGTTAGATAAAGTGGAACTCATAGCCCTGATCTTGAGCTTCGCATCCAATTATAGTTGGTTGACTAAGTACTTCTCCTAGCTCATTTGGAGTCCTTCTACACACTTTTCGACGAGGTCAACAATGAACCTTGTGACCTACATAGATCTATTCTTTCTCACCATCTGTCAGGCCAGGCGCACTGTGCCATTCTGGATGGAAGCTACCTTGTAGCCTCGCATCCCATTTTATACATCGCCATAGGTATCCTTAATTCTCTATGCTATGGCATCATCTGCAGCCTTCCCTAGGTAGAAGTCTTGTGCATCTGGTCCCTGCATGCTCAATCCATTGATCCTATGGATCAACGTCGGATCGAATGTGATGCGTCTGTCTAGCCATAGATAATCGCCATGGTAGCATGACAACAGGAGCTTAACGCACATGTTAACTTCCTGGTGCCTTCCAAAATGTGGAATATTCATCACATTCAAGTTGGTGTACTACGCGAGGTTCATATTCAATGGTTGGAGGATTATTTTTGAGTTCTTCCCCTTCGTCCTAGTCAAGTATCTGTGAGGAGCGAGCATACTGTGGTTCTTTCGGTCCCCTAGGTTGAAGTCGTTGAATTTAAATGTCACGATATTATCATGTTGTGTTCTAAATGCATGTATACCCTTTGGGAGGTAAACAGTAACCAAGGTATAATCAAAATCCCTCGGGACATTGTCACAACTCACCACGCCAGCCAAAGGTGAGATGTAGTAGGGCAAGATAGTCGGGATTAACTTCACATTCACCAAGTCATCTCAATGCTTGGTTCTTTTCTCGGTTGAGGCTCGGGATGGTCCAGATCCATGAGAAGTCAATGGAGAGGATTGCACTCCTCTCATCCATGAAGCTTCAATCCCTGCGTACATTACTTTTTCGGCCATTAGATCGATTAAGACTTGTTCTACACACTTTTCAGTTGCGTTGATTTCATCCGACATACAGGCTCTCAATCAGATAACTCGGGTTGATGAATGAATGCTCAATGTAATAGAACATGTGTCGATCTCAGTAAACACAGTGCGGTAGCAATGAGTTGGCTTGGATACAATTCGCAAAAAAAAAATCGGTGCAACAGTTGATGCAATAAGTAGACAGCGATGTAACGGATCTCTCCAATGGGTGAGAAGCCTTCATCAATGTATTTTTTTTCATTACGGCACGGTCCCAATGGCTTGATGGAAATCTTTCCGGCCATAACTATTCTTCTAACCATTTGGGGGCATCGGTCTAATGGTCATAATGACTCCAACGATTATATTGCTTCACCATGGAAAAGTGCCATGTTGCATTGTTCTGACATCCTGACGAAGTTCCAATTTTACAAGCCTTCCTTCTGCGAAGTCCCCTCTGGAACCTTCTACAACTTTTCTATCTTTGCTCTCTTCTTACTAAGCTTCCTAGCCTTCTTCCCTATGATCTTCATCTCGGTATTCCTCTTTCCATTCTGATTCGTATCTCCTTTTGGCATAGTAACTTCGCGCTATTGAGATTCTTTCATAGAGTTCAAGGGAAATACTTCTTCTCTATCTAGGGTAGGTGCTCCACTCTTATGTGAGTCTTCTTGTGTTCTTTCAACTTTGACATCCCAATTTCTGGTTCTAAACAGCTTCGATCTGTTCTTATGTTATTCAATCAATTGCGTTATCCTCCTCGTCATGAAACCTTTTAATTCTTTCTTCTTATGTTCTAAGGCTTCCTCTTCTTTTCTTCTGGCCCGATCCTTCTCAATCCAGGTTTTTCCTAGTAACATAGAAAATGGGGCGTTCTTCTCAATAAATTTAATAACCTCAAAATCTTCCTTTGTTGAAGTTCCATGAGCACTCATAGGTATCTGGGTGAGTCTTCCATGTAGGGTTATCATCTTTCCTCTAAATAATCATATTCCTCCTAATGAAGGAATCATAGCAGGATTTCCTAAAATTTCCTAGGTTCTTTCTGTGATGATATTCACCTGTGTTTCCTCATCCAGAACACAGTCAATGTCAAAATCTCCTATTCTTGTTTCTATGCACTCTTTTTCTTTGAAGATCTCTGAGGCTGAGTATGATTATGAGGCATTAATATTGGGATTGAATGTTTTGGAAGAGTTGGGGTCCAAAAGGATTGTTGTACTCGGAGAATCCCTCCTTGCATGTCAGTATAAGTGTCATGATCGTCAAATTCCAGTGGGATTTTTCTCTATTGAGTCAGATTCTAGGTTTAGACAATGACAATTTTGTGGTAGAGGTTATGTTAGGGTTCTTGCTATTTTTCTTCCTTTCTGGGAAGTCAGTCCTTGTCAGTTTTGATGAGTTCATTGCAGAAAACATACATCAACAGTTGGTTAACTTCAGCTCATTAAGACATTTCAGATACTATTATCACTTGTTGAGAATGTTTCTAGAATCTAATAACACCGAGCTTCCAGAGGCTGCATTTATTTCAACCGAGTGTAAAAATATCACCATGCTCATCTTCATCAACAAGATCATGTACATAATATATAGTCTCATTTTTGGTTCAGATCTGCCAAGAGTCCTAGAAGAAATGAAGAGTTTGTTGCAGTAGAGTCTGGAGAATATGATGGGGGAGTAGATGTTTTTCACTCAGTCCACCGTGATTTGGGTATACGGATGCCAAGAAGGACCTCACCTTTTACCAGTTTTTCTGAATCCCATGATATTTTCTTTGGAATTTATAAGACAAAGGGTCATCTAAGAGACTGAGCATTTCCTCAAGGCTCACAAGGCTTCTAATCTATTATTTTCGTTCGTGGTAGGTCATTTTGTGGTGAATATCAAGTCTTGTTTGCCTCAGGTTTGATCCAAACTCAATGAATTTGGGTTCACATAGTTGAAAGGAAGAAGATATGATCCACATCAGATTATATCAAAGAGGAGATTGGCAAGAAGACAAGGCCCTTATGAACATGAGAACGTTGCAGAACTAGATAAATTGGCCAATCTAGAGACCTACATAGAAATGGACGTCATCATGATGCATGATCAAGAAAAACAAATAGAGCTCACTTTACAGCAAATCTCAGCACAAAAACCCTCACCCAGGTTAATTATAAAAGCTCCTAAGATGAGCATCTTCAATAAGAGAAGTAGTTCAGAAGCCCTAGGGGCTAGTAGACAACAAGACACCCTCAAGAACATGAGAGTCTCATCACCATCTCTAGGTATTGACTTGCAGGAGGAAGAAAAGAAAGAAAGGATGGGCATGGAGATGGTATAGACTACGGTCCAGAATGAAGAAATCAACCCTGAGAAGAAACCACAAAACGAAGGCAGTATGAAGGTTTTTAGCAGCAGGAAACATGTATTTGTCCAGACTCCTGGGACAGTTTATATATATAAGGAAGACTTGCTACATCAGTATGTCATGAAAGGGATTATGGAAAATAGTGAGATAAAGGAGCTTTTTCCCGAAGTAGAATTAACATCTCAGCGTAAAGCTCACCTACTCTCAGTCAGAGATGTCGAGAAAAAGACATTCAACATTGCAGTGGCCGACAATGATAAGGTATCTGAGTTCAAGGTACAATATGAGAACATTGGCGTGCCTGAAAAAGTAAAATTCCATAGAAATGTCAGTGATATGTTGTACGTTGATTGCCTAAACTTAGCTCTGAAGGTTGAAAGGTTCAAAACACATGTATTGAAGCTAGATGGACAACTGAAACAAGAAAAGGTGTCCAACAAATATTGGATGATGCAGGTGAAGATATTAGAGTTTGAAGGTCCACAGGGGGTGAAAGCCTCTCTGGACGAAAAGGACAATATGATCCAAAGTTTTAATAAAATATTGAAAATGTCACCTACGGACCATCCATAGACAGCAGAGTTAGTTTCTTTGGAGCAGGAAAAGGAAACCTTCGGACAAGAGGCCCTAGACTATAAGGATAAAGTGTTGCAATTAGAGAAAGAGAAAGAAATCTGGTCACAAATGTAGGCCACAAAATCAGATATGGAAATTATCGTGCCTTATAATGTAGAGGTTGGATCAAGTGTTGAGGAGTTAGTTCAAGCTATGTCCCAGATAAGTTTGAAAACATGTGAGATCAAGGGTCTCAAAAAAAACCTAGAACAGTCGAAACAAGAGACGAAGGTGAAGGATAAGAAATTAGCTCAACTCCACAGAGATAACCAAGACCTGCAGGAAAGAGTGAGCAAGCTAAAAACTAGGTTGAAGGGAAAAACGCTATTGCAGGGAACCAAACATGTAATATGGGACGCAATTGTTGTGGAGGTTGCTAAGTTCAGAAGTTATCTAAATTTTATCAATGACAAAGGAAACATGGCTTCTACAGCTCGGAAAAAATGCGTTGTTGTAAATGAAGTGTTAGCAAAGAAACCCTTGGAATGGGCCCAAAATGACATAGACTTACTAAATGCTATACCAACTACTGATCTTTAGACCATTGGTGTGAAAGACAGGACCGCTTTAATCATTTCATCCAGGAGAATCATTGTCAAACACAACCTGCTCAGATCGGTCTAGAACAAAAATGTGCAAATGGACCATAGCATATAGGATTTTAAAGATGCCTTTGAACAATTGTTTGCTAAAGGCCTCCCCTCATTCTGGCACAGTAAAGGCTCATTATACAAGCAGGAAGATTACCACACTATTCTCATGCAATACAGGATGGACCATTCCAAGTTTGAAGATATGGAAGAAAGGCTGAAAGGCCCTAGCTTGGTAGAACATCTAGCTACCGATTTTGAAATTTTGAACAAGTTCAAAACAGTGAAAGTCGGTGTATCGGTCATGTCCTATGCAATGTGCATTGATCTGGAAATTTTGATTAAAGAAATTATGGATTACAAGATCCCCTTTGATGCGCAATGGAAAGAACTTGTGTGATTGGGTAAAACAAAATTCCACGTCCCTGGAACCAACAGATGATCTCCAGTTGTCACCAATATTGCAGATCCAATGGAAGTATAAGGTAGAACAGATGTAGTAGAAGCAGCCAGGCAGTCAAAGAGACTATTCATGATGTTGAAACGTTTCTTTTTGCTAATGATTATAAGTCGTTTTGTATACCGAAATTGACATCTGAAACTGTTACAGAAGCTGAGACATTTCAGTTTTAGTTATTTTTTATCAAATTGTATAAGTACTAAGAGACTTGAATGAGTTGATTTTGGCAAAAGTGCAAGAGCACCTTTTGGCTGTATCAAACTATATTTGTAAATTTTTTGAATCTGAATTGAATACAAATGCAGAATATTTTGAAGTCTCTATGAAAATATTCTAACGGGTGGTGATATAATCTTTGTTTCCTTTCATCGTATGTATTTCCTGTAGCATGTCATTTCATTCACATTTTCTTATGTTTAAATTGGATGGTTTAAAGGCCCAGAATTCGTCCTGTGATGCTCTTGTCTTGAGCAATTTAAACTATGTTATTGTCTTCTTAACTTATTCAGAATTCATTTCAGCAATGCTCTGATGTTGTTATTTGTCTTCTTATCTTCCTACACATCTTTTTGTTTCAAGAATAACTCTAATTCGTCACCTTATTTAGCCTTTGTCCTCTATAGAATTCTATCATCTTGATGCATTTTTTTTGTTTTCATTCAGAATTTTGACTCCATAGCCCATAGTGTTCCCCCCTTCTTTGCCAGCAACCTTATCAAAAATCTCCTAAACAAACCAAATCTAGCCATTGATTTCCATTGATATATCAAGTGACACGAGAGATGCCTCTCCAAGTTGATTAGGCTAGTGCCTCATCTCTAAAGTTGGTTGAAACAGTTACCTCTATCATGTGTCTATTCAGCCGAATGGAATTTACTTAGTGCTAACATTCTGGCGCCGATGTCAGGGACAAAATTGAAATTTTTTCCCTGGGAAAATGACTTAAAGCTTTAGTTTGATCCCTGAGGGTGACAGTGGACCAAACACCTTATTGGATGAAGATTATATTTACCCTGACGACTCCCTTACTTAGAGACCAGTTGTACTACACTGTGTGAGATAAGAACCCTGGCTACTAAGAAGATTCACACCAGGAGAAATCTAGACCCAGAGCCTGCAATCCCTGTCTCTAGCCCTGAAAAGCTTGGCCGAAGAAGAAAAGAAAATACAGTAACCCCTGTGTTACATCTAGACTAATATTCGTCCTTACCTAGAGACATATTGATCAGTATCGAAGACCTTGAGTTTGATCTAAAATTTGAACACTCCCTGTTCAGAACCAAGTTCGAATCCTGTTTAGACGAGACCCTATTTGATGAAAAAGGATTCCAAGATTCGATCCTAGCCACCTTCGTCAAACCTGTAGTGACTCCTGTCTAAAACCAACAGCCTCTCTGACCCCTCACAGCAACTATGGCAGCCATATTTTCTCCTCTCATACTACCTGCTCTATTGCATGACTTACCCCAGGAGTACAACCTAAGGATTAATCTATATGATGTTGAAGGTAACGTATCAGCCCAGAAACACCTAGACTAGTTTAATGATTTCATAGACTTAGAGGAGGTGGATTACACAGATGTAAAAATGAGGTTGTTTACGCAAAGCCTCGCAGGATATGTAAGAAAATGGTTTAGAGCCCTTACACCAGGAAGCATCGCAGATTTCACAGCTTTTGAGACACTCTTCCTTGCCAGATGGGGGTATAAGAAAAACCCCCTTCAGTTGTTCACACACTACAACAATATGAAGAGGTTGCTTGATGAATAAGTGCAGGAGTTTTCGGCTAGATTCATGAAAATATATAAAGTGATTCCTGACGAAGTAAAACCCCCACCCAAAGTTTCTCAGCTCAGATATGTTGATTGCTTCGAAAGTGATTTTTCTTTATTATTGAGGGAACGAAGATCTACCATGCTAGATGATATGATGATAGATGTCATTGAAGTCAAAGTAAACCTTATGTCTTCAGGAAAAATGAAAGCTAGTTCTAGCAGAAACATGGGCAAAAATCAGGATAAGGCACAAACTTCCACATCACAAACATCATAAGAAATATTCAAAGAGATGATGAGAAACATGGAAAGGATGATGGAAAAAATGGCATTGGGAAATAGACCCAACCCTATGGAACATGTCTATGTTCCACCTAGAAATCCAAGGAGACTCGCTGGTCCACAGATCAGACAAAGGGAGCAGAGGAACCAGGGTAATCAAGCAGCTTAAGAAGACCAAACAAATCAAGGAAATCAGGGAGAACAACAAGTAAGACCCCCTTTTGAGAATAATTATATAGATGAAGATTACGATGGATATTTTGAAGCTAATATGAACTGTTGTGATGACAAAGAAACTGAGGTGTTTTTGACCAAAGAAGAACACGACCAGTTCATGGATGCTAGTGAAATATTCTTGCAAGATGAGGAGGAAAGGATATCAATAAGAAAATAAGATTATGAGACTGGATTCCAAAACGCCATCATGCAATTCTAAAGGAAATACAATCTTCGAAATCAAAGGGTGCCTCAAAATCCTCCGAAAGGTAATCTCCCAAAAGAAAACCCCACCAAAGATGCTCAGAGTAATGTGCCCTCTTATAGTCAACCCAAAAAATATTCCCTTGTGAAAGACTCCGCTACAAAGGAGGCTATGGATAAGGGTAAGCAGAAAGAGGAACTGCCAAAGAGAATATTGACAAGGAAATAAGTTGTCACTAAAGAGGTAGAAAAAACTCCATCCTCTTTTGACTTCAAAAGTGAGATGGCTAAGATCAAGTTTCTGGTACCCTTTAATGAATTGATCAGAAATAGCAAATATAGGAGTCATATCATCAAGATGCTTAAGATGGGACAAACCTCTGATACCCTAAACATACAAGATGATCACCCAACCATCTTATTTGGGCCAAGAGTAGAAGAAAGTGGTGAAAATGAAGAAGTTCCTCCTTTTTATGTCAACTTAAAAATCCACGACATGAATTTGCACAATGTTATGTTGGACTCTAAAGTGTCTCGCAATCTGATGCCTAAATTGGTCATGGACCAATTGGGCCTTGAAGTCACAAGACCCTACAAGGATCTGTTTTCTTTTGATTCAAGGAAGGTGCAACGCCTTGGCATGATAAAGGACATGGTCGTTTCTCTGGCACAAATCCCAGCGAAGAATATGGTGATGGACGTAGTGTTTGCTGATATCCCTCTGAAATTTGGCATGTTGTTGTCCAGGTCGTGGGCTGCAAAATTGAAAGGAACCATCCAGATGGACATGTCATATGCCACTATTCTTGTCTTTGGTCAAGACATAATATTGTACAAGGAAGTTATACTGAAGTATATGGTCAACAAAAAATTGCAACCTACCAACCATCTTATATACTCAGTAAGAATTGAGTTGGGGTCTTCCATTTTCTTCAATGATATATGCTCAGGAGCAAAAGAAACAGAAATAGTCCTGGCAGATAAAGGTATACCCAAGCAGCAGTTGGAAGAAATTTCATAACAGCAAGGTGACCCAGAGGATCAGATATGGAAAATTAACTTTGATGGAGCCGCATGCAGAGAAGGAGCTGGGGCTAGCGTGTGGATAAATCATCCCACGGGAGATGCGAAATTGTGCTCTTACAAACTCGTTTTTGCATGTACAAATAATATGGCCGAGTACGAGGCGTTAATATTGGGATTGAAAGTTTTGGAAGAGCTGTGTGAAAAAGGATTGTTGTACTCGAAGACTCTGAACTCATCAGAAATTGAATTAAAGGAATATACCAGGCTAGACACCCTAGACTGAGGGCTTACAAAAATATGGTATTAGAACTCCTTGAGAAATTTTTAGAATGCAACCTTTCAACAATTCCACGGGAACAAAATCAGGTCACAGATGCGCTAGCCACTTCAGTAGTGGTGTTCAAAGTCCTGATCTTCCCTGAAAAAATATACAAGGTTGAATTCAAGTACAGACTGGCGATACCATACAATATGAAACACTGACAAGTTTTCGAAGAAAATAAACTGATAGAAAGATTCCTCAAGATGGAAAACGAGTTAAAGAATTTAAGCATTGATGATGAACATTGCGACGATGAAGTAGATGCAATGGTTTTCACCAAAGAAGGATACTTTGACAATCAAATTGCTGGCAGAGATATTGTGCAATTAAAGAGAAACATTATCCCCAAAGATCTGGTACCATTAGAGAAACTTTTTGATAACAACGATGTCGCCAGAAGTCCAAAGATCATAGTATATGAAGGGGTCATGGAATATTGTAACATTGGGACTCTAGAAGACCCAAAGATCATTAAACTGTCCAAGAAGCTCAACCCTGAAGTCAAAGAAAGGTATGTAAAATTGATGAAGGAATTCCCTAATGTTTTTTCCTAGAGCTACAATGAGTTGAAATTTTATGATACTTGTATAATCTAGCATGTTATCATGATAAACGAATATCACAATCCATTTAAATAGAATTTAAGGAGAATAAACCCTTTATTGTTACCATTGATAGAGAAAGAAGTAAAGAAATTTTTTGAAGCAAAAATCATAGTGTCCCTAAGATTCTCCAAATGGGTAGAAAATTTACTACTTGTCAGAAATAAGAGTGGGGAGATCAGATTGTGTGTAGATTTCAGAAATCTGAATAAGGTATATCTTAAAGATAACTACCCTTTTCCCAAAATGGACCACATTCTATAGAAGGTAGTGGGCTCTCAAAAGATGTCAATGTTGGATGTTTTCTCGGGATACAACCAGATCATGGTGCATCCTGACGATCAAGAAAAAATAGTGTTCACCACACCTTGGGGGACATTCATGTAAGACAAAACTCCATTTGGGGTTATGAGTGCTGGAGAAACACTCCAAAGGGATATGGACATAGCCTTTGCATAGGAAAAGGAAAAATTCATTGTTATATATCTGGATGACATTACTGTGTATTCTGCTACAGATGAGGAGCACATCAAACATCTCAGAAGGGCATTCGAGAAATGCAGAAAATTTGGCATATCATTGAACTCAAAAAAGTCAAATTTTTCCATGGAATCTCTTAGGGCATATCATTTCTAAGGAAGGAATAAAGGTATACCCCAGCAGGGTTGAAGGAATATTGAAGATTGGCATACCCAAAAGAAAAAAGGAAGTACAATCCTTTCTAGGTAAAGTAAATTTCTTGAGACGATTTATTCCAAATTTAGCAGAGATCATAAAACATATTACCAACATGTTAAGGAAGGGAAATGAAATCAAATGGATCCCTGAAGCTATAAATTATTTTGAAGACATCAAAGTAGCATTGACGAAGACTCATTTACTGGCTAGCCCAAATTTCGAGAAATATTTCATACTATTCTCTTTCGCTTCAGAACACACAATTACAGGGGTATTACACCAGAAAGATGACCAAGATTTTGAGAAGCCCATAGCATACTACAGTAAAACCTTGAGATATGTTCCATTAAAATATTGCATCATGGAAAAGCAGGTGTATGCTTTGGTCAAAGCATTGAAATAATTCAGGGTATATATTCTTCATTCACATACTACTACTTATGTCCCCAACATCTCAGTAAATGATATCTTAACACAACTCAATCCTGAAGGAAAGAGGGGAAAATGGATTGCAGTACTATTAGAATATGATCTTGACATCAAACCCACTAAATTGATCAAAGGGAAGGGGTTGCTAGACTAATGGCGCAAACAAACTATGAACTCTTGGGAATAAACTTCACTATAGATATGTCATAAAATACAGCAGAGGAAGAAAGGTCGACTCCAAGGGTATCTCAAAAATTTCTTAACTCTGCGTGGTATGTAGACATTATCTGTGTACTAAAAAATCTGCAAGCCCATCCTGAGTATAGAAAAACAAAGGCTAGTTTCTTGAAACTAAAGGCGGTGAAATTATGCATTGTCAATGGGTTGTTGTACTGGAAAGACCCAGGAGGAATTTTACTCAGTTGTTTGACAGAAGAGGAAGAAAATAGGACCATTAGGGAGTTCCATAAAGGAGACTGTGGAGGTCGTCATTATTGGAAGACAATTGTTCACAAAATGTTAAGAGTTGGTTTTTATTGGCCTAGTATTTTCCCCGATGTTTATAAGGAAGTGTCAAAGTGATATGAATGCCAAATCTTCGATGGGAAAGGAAAGTTACAGTATCTGTCGTTGAGGTCTATTTCTGTAGAAGCTCCTTTCAGGCAATGGGGCCTGGATTTCGTAGGAGAGATACATCCACAATCTACAGCTCAACACAAATGGATCCTGACTACCATAGATTATTTTACTAAATGTATTGAGGTTGTTCCTACCAGAAAAGCTACAGATGACGTTATCATTCGATTTCTAGAAGACAATATTTTGTCCAGATTTGGATGCCCGGTCAAGATTATAACTGACAATGCAGCGGCCTTCAAGTCTAAAAAATTCAAGAAATTTTGTAGTGATTATAATATTACTCTGGGCCATTCTATGTTATACTACCCTCAAGGAAATGGATTGGTTGAGTCTTCAAACAAAATCCTGGTCAGAATCATAAAAAAAATTGTTGCAAGAGAATACCAAGGCATGGCACAAGAAACTCATCCATGCGTTGTGGGCTGACAGGATATTCCCAAAGAGGTCTATTGCCACATCTCCCTTCCAGATTGTCTATGGTACAGAAGCCATATTTCCTATGGCACTCAGATTTCCAGTGATGAAGTTTTTACAAGAGAAATAAGCAAAGACGAATTTCAGTCAAAGAAGGGAATATGAACTCATCAGCATACAACAAACTAGAGAAAATTATTTCAACAATGCCCAACTACATCAAGATAAGATCAAGGAAGATTTTGACAAACGTACCAAAGAGGATGAATTCAAACCTGGAGACTGGGTACTAAAATGGGATGCCAAGAACGAAAACAAGGGAAAACATGGAAAATTCGACCACCTGTGGTTGGGCTCGTTCAAAATTACATCTTACCATAGGAACAATGCCTACTTGTTGGAGAAAAGTAATGGAGAAATCGTCGGAGGAGGGTATGTGAATGGTAGGTTCCTCAAACATTACGTCTTCTAATTTTCACTCACCATTCATTATACATAACCACTTTTCATTTTGGTTTTCCTCTAATTACGAAGATTGAGATAAAAATGGCATAGTTGAAGCCTAAGGTGAAGGCCCTGAGCTGTGTTGAGTACGGTCAAAGTTTTTGAATAAAATAAAAGGATTCGGATCACACACATAATATTATAGCCCAATGAGTAGGCACTTATTCTACAATTCTTTGCTACCTCACAGGGAGGATAGAATCCCCAGTTGGAGCCAATATTATCACCATATAATTCCTAGATAGCATCCAAGTTTCAAAAATCTATGGGAGATTAAATCGCCGCAAAGCTGTGATAATTTGGAAGAATTGGTTGTACCTGGCGGCATATGGATGAAATAGTGGAGATATAAAGATTAAATCTTGACATACCGTCGATCCCGAAAGCATCCTGTATCAACGGCTGGAACATGTATTGGAGAAATAACTAGCACGGAAGTTAAGCGGTCGAGGGTGGGCCGGAAGAAAACCGTCACAATTTTTTATAGGACACATGGTGCCCTTAGAAGTACATTGGAGAGGATGGTTGTCTGACCGAAACCACCTTTTCTCAAACTCTGATGAAAGATTTTCTAGGCAATATAGGGACTGTATATCTTGAAGCAACCTCGATCGACGGTTGAGGTGTCTTTCGGTGATTGAAGTAGAACGAGCATTAGCTGACAGAGGGGGGACCGGGAAAACTACCCTGGCTTAAATCATGGATATGTGGCGTCCTCTGAGACACATCGGGGCTAAAGGTGGTTCATCCAAAACCTCTTTTATCCAAGCTCCGATGGTAATAGATGCCTATAAAAGGAAGAACCCCCAGGCATTATTCTATGGGTATTAGAAGCAGTCGAACGTTCGGAGATTTGGCGCAAAGATTCTATTCAAATTTCAAAATTTAGAACCAAACTAGACCAGTTTTCTCACCGATTATCAGGTATTCTTCACAATGACTACCAATCCTGTTGTTTTATCCGTGAGTGAACCAGATATTTCCTCCAGGGAGGATGCCCTAATTGACAGAGACTCTGACGTTTTCGACACAGTGACAATAGTCTCGCATGTTTCTGTGTCTAAGATGAATTTGTTGAACGAAGTTTAATCCCATATATCCTTTCTTGAGGTGGCTCGAGCCTCTTTCACCCCTTATGTTGTAGAAACAATTTTCCCATTCCCTGAATTTGTGAGCTGGTGTGCAGAGCGATATTCCCATAAAGAAAGAGTCATCTTAAACAAATTAGGGTCAGAATTCCTATGTAAAATAGATGGTTCGTTGCTCCAACATGCTCTAAATATACCAGATGTCTCCCCTATAGTGTCAGAACCCTTTGAGGAACAGAGACTGATTACGATTTATAGAGAATGCCCACCCAAGGCAAAAACCTTGTTTCTACAAACCATAGTCAAACCTGAACACTATTCAGAGACTCCCTCCTCCTAGGGTTCCTGATGTTTTTATTCCTGTCTGGGCAGTCAGTCTGTGTCAGTTTTGATGAGTTCATTGCAGAAAACATACATCAACAGCTGGTTAACTTTAGCTTGTTAAAACATTTCAGATATTATTCTCACTTGTTGAGAATGTTTCTAGGATATAATAACACTGAGCTTCCTGAGGTTGCATTTATTTCAACTGAGTGTAAAAACATCACCATGCTCATCTTCATCAACAAGATCATGTCTAGAATATACAGTCTCAGGTTCAGATCTATCAAGAGTCCTAGAAGAAATGAAGACTCTGTTGCAATCGAGTTCGGAGAATATGATAAGGGACTGTATTTTTTTCACTCAGCCCACCATGATTTGAGTATATGTATGCCAAGAAGGACCTCACCTTTTACCAGTTTTTCTGACTCCCAGGATATTTTCTTTGGAATTTATAAGACAAAGGGTCATCTCAGAGACTGAGCATTTCCTCAAGGCTCACAAGGCTTCTAATCTAAAATTCTTGTTCGTTGTAGGTCCTTTTGTGGTGAAGATAAAGTCTTGTTTGCCTCGGGTTCGATCCAAACTCAATGAATTTGGGTTCACACAGTTGCAAGGAAGAATATATGATCCACATCAGATTATATCAAAGATTAGATTGGCAAGCAGACAAGGCCCTTATTAACATGAGCACGTTGAAGAACTAGATAAATAGGCCAATCTAGAGACCTACACAGAAATGGAGCTCATCATGTTGCATGATCAAGAAAAAAATATAGAGCTCACTTTACAGCAAAGCTCAGCACAAAAACCCTCACCCAAGTTGATTATCAAAGCTCCTAAAATGAGCATCTTCAATAAGAGAATTATTTTAGAAGCCCTAGGGACTAGCAGCCAACAAGACACCCTCAAGAAGATGAGAGTCACATCACCCTCTCCAATTATTGACTTGGAGGAGGAAGAACAGAAATAAAGGATGGGCATGGAGATGGTAGAGACTGTGGTCCAGAATGAAGAAATCAAACCTGAGAAGAAACCACAAAACAAAGGCAGCGTGAAGGTTTTTATCTGCAGGAAACACGTATTTGGCAAGACTCCTGGTGATCTAAAAATGATGAAGACTTGTATTCTTGAAAATATTTGCAAGTTTTAATTCAAGTGTTCTTATGCAAATGGATCAATTTTTCAAACACAACATTTATAGAAATTACATATTCAATATGCATATAAACAACAGCATATAACAGTGAACATAAAACACATAACACAGCAAATGATAAAGGATTTTACCCCTCTCTTGGGCTACATCTCTTGGTCCAACTTCCAATGGATATTTTGTATTATTTTCTCAAAGTGATAAAATATGTGCTTTACAATTCTCAAAATTCCAATTAGATGGCTCCAATGGCTTTAGAACGTCCAAAAACCCCTGGATGGGCTTTTTCGGCACCTCGTTTGGCCAAAAATTGAAGAAGATAGGCTTCCTGGAAGTTCCCCTTCAAACTTGTTGTCTCTGGATCACCAAAATGCACCTCTGCATCTTCAACCTATCCCCAACGCACATATTTGTGTGAAAATATAGCACCAAGCGCAACCGCAAAACGGTGTGAACTGTAGGACAGTTAGGGCACGCCCAACCCCTAACTGCCAACTGCGTGGGCATATGAGTCATGTGACCACGCGCTCATATGGAAAGGGGATACATTTTAAAACATGTGGTAAATGGTTTGGAATGTGCATCGTGCCGGTGGTTACATTGCAAACATATATGACCGGGGCTCGGGGCTAAGCCCCAGCCCCAGACCATGCCCCATATCACAACTTATATCAATTCATATAATTTAAAACTCATATATATAATAAGAAACAAACGGTGGCATGCCGGTTGGGCGGCCCTTCCCAAGGCTCTTCCCCTGCCCGGAGGTCATGGGGTCGATTCCTGCCAACTACAAAAGTTTTAAACCATAGCCAAGGTGACACGTGGCGGCCATTGATTGGGTCACGTGTCATCATTCCATTCGCCACTAATGCCACGTGTCAAGAAATGGTTCACTGTACAACTGCCAACCAACACCTGCCATGTGTTGTACATCCCTACCAACTCATCCCTGCCACATGTCATACGGACCTGCCACGTCAGCATCCGTACGAGGTGTACGGACTATACAGTCAACACATTTTTTTTGCTTGTTTGACAATTTGAACAGAACGTGATATCTCGCTCATCCGACGTTTGTTTGAACCCAAACAAGTTGCATTGGGTTCGTGACGATGAGGCCTACGCTCCCGTTCAATTTGAAGCAATTCCGAGAACTTTTAATTTTGAGCAAAATTTGATCCCCTGGATCACACCTCCCCATTGGAAAGATTTTGGACCTCCAAAAGACTATTTTCAGTCTATTTGAAGATGAGGGTATAGTTCCCTCACCTTTCCAACCTCAATCCACTTGGCTTTGCTTGGATTTGTGCCTTTAAGACCAATTCGGAGATATTCCACATTTCCTCGTTTTGAAGTTCTCATTCTCCTGTCAAGGATTGTGTCTTCATGCAGTTCTGTAAGATATTCTTGGGAGAAATCATCTATAGAAGGAATCTGAACATGTTCTCCTTGATCATCAATCAAAGGAGGCTCATACAATTTCAAATTCTCAACATTAACAATTGCATATATTTGCATATAAGGAGGCAAATCTAAACGGAAGGCATTGTTACCAATCT
>JZKD02S2091799.1:19548-31520 GCA_000966675.3 Picea glauca | reverse complement strand
ACCCATTTATTATATCTAACTACCATAGTGGGCCTTATTTAATAATATAGTGGACCTAGTCCACCTTACATTGAATGACCTCCACTATTATCACTATGGGCCCTCTGGGCCCCCAGACTACCTCTCTAGCTACCTTACATTCTCTAGCTACCTTACAAGAAATTAATTTTTGAAGATGACAAAGTGAATTGAAGAACGAAGTGCATGTAGACCCTCAAGATAATTAAAGAAAATAATTACAAAATAAGAAAGTGTCAGGTCAGACCTAATGTTAAAAGTAAGTGACATAAATGGAATAAATAAATATCATTATACATTCATTTGATACAAAAGTCAAATTTCATAGGAAATGAGAAGTAAAGAAGGCCGGATTTCAAGGGCGGATGAAGTATTTTGGTGATGTGTTCTAAGGTATGTTATTTTCAGGTCATCTTACCATGTTTGCTATAACTTTTTTTTCTAGAATGATTCAGATGTTGAAATTGCTATGGTATTGAGAAGACATATCAAAGTACCTATGGTAAAAACTTCAGCTCTTGATTCACTATAATTATGGAGATACACTCTGTGGAATATAGGGTTTGTGACCAGTCTTGAAGCTAATCAATAAATAGGCATTCCAGGTAAAACAATCATAACTTATTCATAGAGAATCCAAATGATGTGGGATGAATTTCATTGGAAATAGTATGGAATTTAATTTCTTTTGTGTGGGTTTCAAAATCTGAGGTTAAATATTGAGTGTGGGGCATTCTGTACAAGTTTGGTCTCCTGAATAAACCAGAATTGAACAAGGTCTACCATTCTCTCTATAACTTCTTTTTGGGGAGGATTCAAGGAGTGAAACTTGGAGGAGTTTCAGAGAATACATTGAATAATATTATCTATAGGATCAGAGTACTCTAATAATTGAAGAATTTCAGAAATTGAAGAAGTCTCAGGAAGCCTTATCAAGTTCTATGTGATGATTGGTTGATGGTGATGATTTAATATAAAGTTTTATTATCTCTCATATATTCTTGGGTGGAAGGAAGGGGCAATGATGGAGATTTAAACTCTCTCTTGATATTGGAGTATTGTATCTTCATCTTGAAGGTTTATCCATCCCTTTACATTTGGAAGTTGTAGCTACCTTTGGAAGTCATTACTTCCCTTGAACAATAACTATTGATTATTTCTCAGATATTGTGCATGGTTTATTGTGGTGTATTAGTGTAAATCTTATACTATTGTTCATTTCTCATTGGATATAATTGAATGGTTTAAATACAAGTTGAAAAATGTTTTAAATTGTACTTGATACTAATTCACCCCCCTCTCAGTATCAACAAATACATTGTCCTTGGTGATACCCTTTACCTCCACGGTGTTGATTCCATATTTTGACGATGTCTCACCTATGAAGAAGCTAAGAAATATTTGAATGACTATCACTCTGGAGCATGTGGTAGTCATATGTCTCGGTATGCCACTACCCAAAATATCTAACGAGCTGGTTATTTTTTGCCTTCATTGTTTAAGGATTTCATTACTGTTGTCCAAAAATTCCACTCTTTTCAAAACTATAACAATAAGATCCGATCTCACCCTACTCCTCTTCACCCTGTAGTTTTCATTCATTCATTCGCTAAATGGGTCATTGAACTCATGAAATGTAACCCTCACTCAGTCGAGGGGCCATGGATACATTATTGTAGCTATGGATTATTTCACTAAATGGGTCGAGGCGATGCCTACATTTGATAATACTGGGAGAACTGGAGAATTGTTCATAGTCAATCATATCATTACTAGATTTGGGTTCTCTCAAGCCATCATTACTGATCATGGTAGTCATTTTCACAATTTCATGATGTCTAAACTTACTGAAAAGTTGGGTCTTCAACATGAAAACTAAACCCCTTATTATCCACAGGCCAATGTCGACGTTGAATAAATTAACAAAATTCTCACTACGATGCTTTGACGGATGGTAGGAATTCATAAGTCAAATTGGCACACAATGTTGTTCTCAGCATTGTGGGCCTATTGAACATTCGTTAAGTATGCCACGGGATTCACACCTTTCCAGTTAGTATATGGTATCGAAGCAATTTTTTCGATTGAATGTGTAATACCATCTTTAAAACTAGTCATCGAACTTCTCCCTAACACCTCTGTTGAAGAGGAAGATCTGTTGTATTTGATGCAATTAGACAAAACCCGTCATAATTTTACCTTAGTTATTGAAACTTAGAAAAAGTGTGTCAAAGCTCAATATGACAAGCATGTCAAACCATGTGTTTTTTCTGAAGGTGATCTAGTTCTTCTTTACGAGCAAGATCATGATTTTCTAGGGGGCGATAAATTTGAGCCCATGTGGTGGGATCCTTATATTGTCAAATGAGTGTTGGAGAAAAGGGATTATGAGCTAGTAATTTATGATGGAATCCTTTTGAGTGAACCCAAAAATGGGATTTACTTGAAGAAGTACTATACTTAAATCATTTTTGCATGAGTGTTGTGTATTTTTTGTGTATCATACTCTTGTGTGCTTTTTCGTTGTTTGGTTTCTCCCTTCACCTACTTGCCTTGCATTTTTCTTGGTTTCCATATGTTGGTTTCTTCGCTACCCTATTGTGATATCCCCAAAAATAAAATATTTGTGAAATTTAAATTTGCTGGAAATTTAATTCCATTTTTTAGTAAATTCGAATTTGATTTTTTTTTTCCATTTATGGAAATTCTGAATTTCGAATTTGTTATTTGTAATTAATTATTATGAATATTGGGCAAAGTTCTGATTGGGACTCAACTAACTATTTGACTATGACACTTGTATAAAAACAAAAGATTTATATTAATTGCAGGAGGACAAATGGAACAACCATCTTAAAATTAGCTGACCATGACTCCATGAGTGGGGAACAAGTTGGAACTACCTCTGGGCTGATTATTACAAGTGGAAAATCAGATATTTGGCCATTGGAAGCCCCTGAAAATCAGGGGTTTAGAAAGCTGCAAAAATCCCCCCAAGGGAGGGAAAAAATACCTGGGCAAAATTGATATATAGCATATGCGAGGAGGTAGGACGCTGCCAAGTATGCTGGGGAAAAAGATTTTTGAGTTCTCTTGCTATTACGAACACTACGGATTGAGTGTGAGGCAAGAGGAGTCTGCTGAAACAGAATTTCCTTACTGTTATGAGCATTGTTGAGTAAGTGTGAGGTAAGAGGATAACTACTGGAATTAAAGGACATTGCTGAGGAGGGGTTTCCAAGTTCTCCCTCATGGATTCATGGTTAGGCTAGGGGGTGAATCGAGAAAGTGGTTTTGGCTGCCCTATTCTACGGTTGGGAGGAATGTGGTTGTTCCCTTTGTCTTCTCGTGATCTGGTTCAGATATGTTTCCCTACTCCTTCTCTTCCTGAATGATTTTATATATGATGCAATGTATTTGTTAAATCAGAAATGAAATGATTTCCTTTCTCTATTCGAATGATTTGATATCTGATGTCATGTATCTATTAAATCTGAAATGAAATAATTTCCATTCTTAGGTGAATGATTCAATCATGGATGTAATGCATCTACTAATTATGATAGATAATAATGCGTAGGAAAAATCAGTTCGAATTCAGGAAGCCTAAAGACTGACAGAGAACATAGGGTAAATCTAATCTCGAGTGACCCCTTTCTGAACGAACGATAGAATTGGCCTTTTATTTGTTATGATAGTTGAAAGGATTATGCATGGTTAAATTCTGGAAGAAATCTCCTCTAAATTAGATTCACTGCTATTTTATTTCTTTAATTGTTTTCTGAGAAAAATCAATGCTGAGATTTGCATATTGGGAGTAGAGGTTATGTTGTAATTTCATTAATCTAATTGTATGAATAATGTCGGGAACATCATTATGAGGTTTGTAAACTATGCTACATTTTTCTTTTCCATTAAATAGACTGTGTAGAGACAGATCTGTAGTTGAAGTAGGAGGACTGACTATTATACCGGTTTCCCTTATAGTTCATTAACCTAACCCATATAAAGGTATTTTGAACAAGAGAATACAGAAACAGAAAATTATACTATATAATTTGCAATGACAGATCTATTATATGAACTACTTTAATAGTAAAGGAACCCAGATGCACCCTTTCTTATTACGAAAATTTCCTTTACCCAAGGCAGTACCAATTCGACTATTCATATTTAGTCTTTCTTGTTTTAAAATCGATGCACAAACAAAAGGAATTAAGAAGTGTCGAATTGCGAAATGTGAAAGGACTATGGGCCCAGCATTTTGGGATTTCGGGGATTTTGAACACTTGATGCTTAAACAAAATGAAACAAGAAGTGTCAAATCATGAAATTAAAAAGGACTGTGGGACCATCATTTCAGGATTTCGGAGCTTTTAAACACTTGATGCATAAACAAAATGAAACAAGAAGTGTCAAATCATGAAATGCGAAAGGATTGTGGGCCTAGTATTTTGGGATTTCGGAGTTTGGGATTTCGGGATTTTGGGGTTTACAAACTTCTTACGCACAAGAAAAATGAGATAAGAAGTGTCGAGTTGCAAAATGAGAAAATGTTGTGGGCCCAGCACTTCGGGATTTCAGGATTTCAAGATTTCGGGGTTCAGGATTCAGGATTTCAGGATTTTGGGATCTATTAAGGCAAAGGAACTCCGTGCATATGTAACAAGCAAGTCTCGAATGTTGAAATGTCAACTTTGTATTTTATCTTCTTTTAAAATATGCTCAGCCTTTGTTTGAATGATTCGTGTATCTGATCTTATGCATCTAATTGTGCTAAGTTGAAATAATTTCCATAGATGACATATGTTCATTGTAAGAAGTTTATGTTCAAAGACTAAAATTTGGGAATGGTCCCTCCTGAAAAAAAATGCTAGACAAAATTATCTACTTATGAATTTGAAAGAACAGATCCACCTATAGGAGCATATTTAACTCTAAAATCAAAATTCTAGGTAGGATTGTCTAGGTATAGATGAGCTTGGAAGGCACCAATCTATTTATAGGCATATGTTTACTTCTGTAATTGAATTTCTAGTAGATCTTTCTTTGAATTGGAAGAAGCCTGTACATATAGTATTTTGTGGTTTCGCGATTCTAGATTTCGTGACTCCGGTGGCAACGATTCTAGGCCCTTCGAACTCCCAGAACCTGAAATGTCGAAAAGGGGATTAACAGGTTTTGGCTTTTTTGAATGGGATCAACGGTCCTGATTCTTTCAGGATTTTGTGAACTGGAAGTTTGTGATGCAATGACTCCGAAATAACGAATTTTCGAGCGCGAGATCAACGGCTCATGTCGCTTCTCATCCAACGGTCGCCACCCCTCCTGATCTTTTGAATGCTAAAAGACACTCAGTCTTAACCTCCTCATGGATTTACAATATCCAACGATCCACGAGATTTTGGTACCTCCCCATGAAGAAATTTCATTGTTCGATCACTCTGCCCAAGGATCTTTGGCCTAATGACTTAGCATTCTTACACCTAAACTCGACCTCTGCGAGACGATTTCGATCTCTACCTCCCTTTGAATACTTCAAAGGTGTTATCCCTTCTGATCTTTATCTCTCTGAACATCAAAGGTTCCTTCGACTTGAGTTTAGACATTTCCTTTCAAGGGAAGTGATAGAATTATGAAAAGATTTTACTCACATAAGCTTTTCGATTCAAAGTAATCTAGACTGGTCTAATAATGACATTATGGATAGAAATGAATCTTACCTTTTCTTAATTTCTAAAATTAAATGAAATTGAATTATTTCATAGACGAAAAAAAAATATGGTGAATCTGAGGTCCATTACACCTATATTGGCTTCGTTTATGGCGTTATTCGCAATACTCAAAACTTAGCGTCTGCTTCTTGGGAAATATATGCACATACAAATGAATTAATCAGTCTACATGGTGTTTTCCTTGGTCGTGAAATTAACAATATCATGGAATACAATGCAGTCATCCAATTATTGACCGATGTTGTTTCACTTGGAATCCGTCATGTTATTGTACGAGTTGATTCACAGTTAGTAGTTCTACAGTTGAGTAATGTTGATTCCATCCAGAGTCCTACTTTGTTAAGGGTATATTTACGGATTTTCCTCTTGGAACATCATTTTGATTACATTGAATATCAACAAATTCCTAGATGTATAAATACATTAATAGATGCATTGGCTAATGATGTGTTAGACAGACATTTGGGACATTTATAAAATCCAATCACAGTTTGTACATACAAGAAGTAAGTCGATATGAGCCTTATATTAATAATGATAAAAGTTTACAAAAAATGTTTTTATCCAGAAACCAAAATATCAAAATGCGAATCACATGGCTTCATATATAGGAGAGGATCAAGGATGCTACTCGATATAAAATGTGACTGCCTGTGCTACTCTACAGAGAAGTCGACCGATGGATGCAGATACGCCCATTATGTCACGTTGGTAATTCCTAGGAATATCATCTATTGTGGCATCAAGGACATTCATGGTGAGTTCCTCCAAGTTTTGTTCTATGGTCTATTAATTGGTATCAGCTACTCCTATTATGACACCTTTCTCCCCTCACCTCTGGATAGGGGATGAACCTGGAGGATGATAAGGTCTCACATCTGCATTATCAAAGAGCACTCGATTAGTCATTGGATAAACAACAAAAAAAATGTTTTTTACATTTAAAAATAACAAAAACATTATATAAAAAAAAAATGGCTTACCTATGTCCCCCCACTGGGAACCTTCGGGAAGAGCTAGGTCCATATATCCATGGAAATATAGCCTGGCATATGCATAATCTTCAACCATGAGCATTTGAGTCCTCAACCACTAGAAGAAGACATTGTCACATCTGACGATGTGACCACCTCTAGGTCGAGCCATGAGATCTACCCACCTCTTCATCCTTGGATCATGTGGAGAGGGTATACCCCACTCCATATGTAAGCATAGGACATGGACCCTCTCCAAGAAGAATGATACCAAAATAGACCCGTGTCCAAATTTTTTTAACCCACCACTCCACTTTTTCACTTGTTGAGTTGTTTCTTCATGCTTTTTAGGACCCCTTCGCACCAATTGAATACTTGGGGCTCCATACACTCCAATTCATACTAAAAATGGCTTTGTAGAGCCATGTGGGGAGTTTCACTCCCTACCATGCGAGTAGTGGTATAGAGGATAGTTCACAAAGGAAAATCTTAGACATCCCTGATAGCTACTTTGCCTCTATGTTTCTGAGTACTCGTTATGCAATGTTGGAAGATGTAGTGCTCCATGGGCTCACCGTCGCCTCTGCATAGATGATTTTAGGGGCTAAATTTCGCTCATGGGCTAATTTTCCATGGTTTTTCCAAAAATGAGATTCTCTATTTTAAAAATAATTCGCCCAAATTCTATATGATAAAATTATTTTACCTTAAAAATCGCCAAAATTTTATAAAAGCTATATAAAATCCTTAGAAATTTGAATATTTTTACAAAAATATCGCCAAACATTTATAGTTGGCATATGAAGGATAAGTAAGATTTGCCAAGGTTTCTACATTTTAAAATAAATTTCCATCCTTAAAACAATCCTTAAGTGTCACCTGTGAACCACGACGAGATAATCATGTCAAGAAATAGATATCCTCGAGTGATATCTATGGTCAGTGTGTGGGCACCCATGTGAAATGTCTACTTGTTCACATCCCACACATGAACTAAGTACTTCAGTAGTCTCAACTAGGATCTCATGCCCTGAATCTTGAAAATCTTTAGTAACCCACACTGTCGAAGGGCCATAATTGTTCCTGAGTCATTCTTGGTGAAGTAATCTTCTTCTTCGTGCTCTCTTTCATGCCACTCCAACATCGTAAACAAGGAAAGTCTGCCAAGGAACCATAAGATGAGATTAGAAACATAAATTTTCTTCCTGGGGGTTTTCCCTTGTTGGGTTAATCTTTTAAAATTTTGGTTTGTGGTCGTCGCAAACCTATGTGTTCACATAGTGCGATGTCATCGTACCCTACCTATAGGGTCACCTGTGACGATCCTAGATCGTTGCAGTTCCTGATATAGGGCACCTTTGATGACCCCAACAGGAGGGTAACCCCCAAAAAATCAACCCAAAACATGAATTTAACCAATGCAAATCAATTTTAAAACCATGAAAAGATGAAGGAGAAGGATATTACCTCTTCTACAAAGACAATTCATAAAATTATCCGTCGTGCACTCCATAATCAATAGTTGAAAATCGAGGTGAAAGAGGGCTTTGGAGCAATGTTTGGGTGAAGTTACAAATGAAATAGTGAAATGTGGTTTTTTACCTATTTTATTGACTTTTATTACTTTTCATTTCTATATTATATTATTTTTATGCTTTACCCAAGCTCTAAAGTTCTAAAAACTTTACAAGTGGTTGATTTTTGCAGATTGAAAAAAGTCTAGAGGTGAAACGTTGGAACAAGGGTCCACTTTTTGGTTTATTTTTATATATCTGTCACATGTACAGATCTTTTTGTATTTTACAGGAAAAACTCTGAGCAGAGTCTTAGTTCTTTCTCACACTCGTGAAACCATGAGAATGTAATCGAGTAATCTTTTGTCCTTTTTTTGAACTCGTGATGGTGACACATGAAAAAGTGATAAACTATTGCTCATCAAATGTTTTCTTCAAATACTTTTATAAGCATGAAAAGAACAAGGTCGCTCGACCATATTTTCATGTTTAGGGCGCTCGAAAATATGGTCGAGCAACCTTGTTATTTTCATGCTCATAAAAGTATTTGAAGAAAACATTTGATGAGCGGTAGTTTATCACTTTTTTGGTTTCATCATATTAATTTACAAAAAAGGATCTTATGGAGTTCTCTTTATGTGTTTTTCAGACTCTCTAAAAATGAAAAACCCTTGAGTTTTCTCTCTTTGGACTCGCTATACAAACATCGAATGACCCATATGGGATGGAACCACTCCTTCTTAGGGTTCATTAAACATACTTTGAGGGACTCATCTGAAGTATGAGCTTACATCAACAAGCATATGTTATCCTTCTCAAGCTTGCGTAAAAATAAAGAGGTACTCGCCAGAAATGGTGGGGGAAAATTGGGAAGAAATGTGTCTTTGTATTGTGTTAGTGGTATTAATATTCTCTCTTGAACATGAAACCCCCCTTCATGATTGTATCTGGGTTGGGAAATCCATTTTTCTCTCATTTGATCATGCACAAGTTCATATGTTGGGTCCTCCTTGAGTCAATGCTACCAATACCATTGTCGTGGCATTCATATTTTCAAGAGAAGTCCAACCTAACAAGTCTTCTATCGAGTCGGCCATCTACAATTATAAATTTTCTACCATGTTGGCCTTCCCTGTGTCAGTTCCAAATCACTTCATACTCTAATATACCTCAAATCTGTTATGTATTTTGTGTCATTGATGGGGGATACATCAAGGCCCTCCTGTGACGAGTCTTTTCCTATCGACTTCAACACATTATCTGGGAACAATATTTAGAAATCATTCAGTACCTTAGAGTATGCATGCCTCAATGGCAGGTTTCTTCTCTTTCAACAGTGGTTTCACATCATTGACCCCTGATTGGAAGATTCCATCAAGTGTTTGAATTCAACTCATTTATTCACATTCATTGGATTGTACTAGGGTACCTTGGGAGTCATTGACATCAATGGTGATTTCCCTCACACTTGTTAATGGTTTTCATTAATGATCGGTAATCAAGTGGTTTCTACCATGTTAGACTTCGACACCTATAATCACATGTCTATATTCATACTTAGAGATGATGGAATGAAGACCCTGGATCTTATCACTTTTCTCCAGGTTGCGACGGAGTATTCATGATTTTTATTGACACATAGATCCACTTTGTATGTCTCGTGGCTATGTCCGAATTTAAATTCTTTTAGAGCATAGATCCACAGTATATTCATGGTGTCTATGTTGAATCAGGACGACATGGATCCACTATGTATGTTTAGTGGCCATGACTCACTTGACACTTATGATTAGAGTCACTTGTAGTCTGAGCATGGGAATTCCTATCTCATAAATGGTATGATATTATGCATATGTTGGTTTGTTTGCAGGTTCCTGATTGATGTGCTCCTTGTTTTCGACACATACATTCTACAAATTATTTTAGCTGTCACGAGTTCCAGCTTCATTCTTTGGGTGGAACTATGTTACACATTATTTTGGTCACCTCAGTGATCACTTGAAAACATGTGTTCATGTTCCCTAAAAATATTAAAAGAGACATTCTCCAGGAGAAAAGTGATTTGATTTCCTTTGCCAAAAACTATATGAAGGAAGTTCGTCTCACCCTATTGTATGCATGAGGTGCGACGATGCCTGATCGTTTCACTTTGCCCTATACTTGGGCTGAAACATTGTCGCATGTTTCTAGTGCATAGGGTGTGACGATGCTTAAAGTTTGGGAAAATTCAAATTTCATGAATGTTCTAAAAGGGGATCTTCTAGAAGATGAGGTGGGCTCTGATTGGTTTGGATCTTACTCTCTTCTCTGATTTGGTGGGATCATCCTAATCTCCTCATCCATATATCCTTTACACTATATAAAGAGGGATGTCTCATGGAGAAGGCTAAGGTTTAATAGGCTAAGAATTGTCTAGAGAGTTCTACTTCAGATTATGCTTGAGAGCTTTACTTTAGTTCTTTAAGTCAGATTGTGGATCTTATTCATTCAAGGGATTTGGAGCAAAGGTGTCTTTGTTGAAGAAAAGATCCATTGAAAGGGGACCTTGCAACATCAAGGCATGGGTTGTATTCTCTACTTTCTATTCATTTAATACAGTAATGCATTTCTTCCCTATATAAGCATATTGTCTTTTATTGTATATTTCCTTGATCATATGCATAAACATCATTAGAACATATATATGTCTTTGTTTTTCTCCTTTGTTAATTTGTGATTCTTAAACATTATTACTATTCTACAAACTCAAGGAAACTAGCGAGGAAAATCATCATTTAAACGATATGTCTCTTGTAAATCATTAAACTATGTTATATGGTGATGAAGTTTAAGGCAAACAATGCATTATGTTTTGTTTGGTTCTAGTTTCAAGTGGGATCTAGGGAGATCTTTTCATGCCCACACTTACCTATTAATCTGATAACATAAGGGAGGGATAAAGAGAGGGATGAAGAGGGAGGAAGGTGGAGAGATAGGGGAAGAGAGGAGGAGGGAATAGAGAGAAAGGAATGGAGGTAGGGATAGAGGACTTGAGGGGAATAGAGAGATAAAGAGAGGGAAGGGAGGCATACAAAGAAGGATATAGGTAGAGAGTGAGAGGGAGAGATAACGAGGGGCCTAGAGAGGGAGATATATATTGGTGGAGAGAGAGAGAGAGAAGAGGAAGAGTGGGGTAGAGAAGGAGAGGGAAATAGGGAGAGAGAGAGAGAAGAGGAAGAGTGGGGTAGAGAGGGAGAGGGAAATAGGGGGAGAGAGAGAGAGTGATAGATGGTGGGAGAAAGAGGGGGGGAGAGAAAGAGAGAGGGGGAAAAGAGAGTGAGAGTGAGAGTGAGGAGAGAGAGAGAGAGAGGGAGAGATAAATATGGCTATAGAAGGAGAAAGGGAGAGAGGGGTATAGGTAGAGGTGGGGAGATATAAGAGAAGGATAGATAGTTGGAGGGGTTGATAGAGAGAGGAATAAGCGAGAAAAATATATGGAGGGAGAGAGAGGAAGAAGGGAGAGAAATATATGGAAGGAGATAGGGGGGGGGAGAGTGTGGTATAGGGAGGAGATAGGGGGAGAGGGAGGTTTAGGGAGATATTGAGTGAGTGTGAATTAGAGAGAGATAGAGAGAGAGTGGTGAGAGAGAAGGAGGGAGAGAATGATAGAAAGGGAGGGAGAGACATATTGATGGACAGAGAGAGGGAGAGAATGAGAGAAAGGGAGAGAGATAGGAATGGAAAGAGAGAGA
>JZKD02S2091799.1:0-10730 GCA_000966675.3 Picea glauca | reverse complement strand
AAGGTAATGTTAATAGGTAGTTTACATAATGATATCACCATCAAATTTAATGATGACAAATTGAAGGTGGTTATTTCTTACAAGTAATTTAACCTTGAATATGATTACAATGATCACTGGAACATTATGTGGATTTAATCTTGAATATGATTATAGTGATCACTGGAACTATTATGTTAAGAAAGGTGTAATAGAGTCATGAAAACCATCTTTTCTATGTAAAATAAATTACACATTTGGAGGACCATGGGAGAGATAGAATACTCAAAAAATTACTTACTTGTCCACTATCACTATCAAGGACTCTGATTTACCATATCCACTATCACTATCATATGCATGGATTAATTATATTTTAACACTCCCCCTTAACAAATACATGTTATTTTTCTTCTTCAATGTTCATTAACCTCCAAATATCTTATGTGAGCTTCCTTCTATCACTCATCCATACACATTCTCCCCCTTATCGAAGAATCTCTCTTATTCAACCTTCATCAAGTTTAGGATACGAGTTTACTTGTCACTCTCGTACCTATCTAAGTGGTCAATGTTGAATTTTTTGATTTTTAGATCTGATAATTATTGTCTTGTGATTTAGATGTTATTGTTATCATAGAATAATTACACACTGGAAACCTCAACTGTAAATAGATATTGTATGAGATGATATGAGATGATGTATTACAATTGAGAGCCCCAATATATATACTTGGGCAGAGTGTCCTTTCATTAATGGAAATTTTTTTCCATTAAATTTTTTTCATTAATTAATTTATTAGTAATCATTAATTATTGATTATATTTATATTTATATATTATATTATAAATATATTATTTATATATTATATTATAAATATATTATTTATATATTATATTCATGTTGATTATTATTTCCTCACATGCACGTCTAATTAATATAGATCACTCCATCATGTAGAAAGAATGTGAGAGAATCTCGAGTTTATCTACTCCTAGTTAGGAGAAAGACTACACCTGGGCCATTCACCACTAGCAAGTCCTCGTGAGTGAATGTATCATTCTCCCTTTGTCTAATGAGAATGACCAATCTGGGAGAATGTCTTCTTGATGTTATTAACTAGAGAACCGTCAACATCTTAAGTGATTCACCACTAGCATAGCCCCATGAATGAATGTATCATCCTCCCTTGGTCAAATCAGCATGACCAATCTGAGAGAATGTCTACCCGATGTTGAAACATCAACACTCCCTCTCAGTGAGGGATACATTCTACATCACACAAAGCATTTATCTGAAGTATACAAACTTTTCCCTAGACTCATGACACCTATTTTTCAGTCCTGGGAGATGTTTCTCTCCCACATAAACCTAAGGGGGAACTCCCTTTGTGGCTCTCCCTTTGAGCCAACTAACTCTCTCTCAAATCAGGCTCACTCTGGTTCCACATGTGATAGCATCTAGCATCTCGAGTCTTTATCACTCCCAGTCAAATCAGCATGACTAAGGAGAAATACTACACCTCGACCATTCACCACTAGAAAATCCCCATTAGTGACTGTATCATTTTCCCTTGGTCAAATGAACATGACCAATCTGGGAGAATTCCTACCCAATGTTGCATATTGATCTTGTAGATCCATTTGGAATTCACCACTTATTTCCCCTCGGGTATTGGCACAATCTCCCACACATCATTCTTCATGATGCACTGATACTCTTCCATCATGGCATCCTTCCAAACATGTTGTCATGTTGCCTCCTCATAATAGGAAGGTTCGGAATCAATAATGTGACTCATCAATTCCATATAACTCAAGAACCTACGAGGTTTTTTTCTCTCTATGAAAGTACTTGGAGATGCATGCCTCTCTGCATCTTGCAAAGTGTCGCGAAGCCATGTTGGCCTCTTCCTGGTCACTACAACATCTCTAGGTAGATCCTTTGGATCTGTTGGCTTTACTGACTCCTCCTGATAGTCTCAAGGATGAACAACTGGGAAAGATAGATTTGTACCCTTATCCTTAGGACCCTCCTCCTCCTCATTATCGACCTTGATGTGAGATTCTCTATACCTTGCATCCTTAAGGTAGTCGTGCCTTGTAATTAGGAAAATCATGAACAAAGGGAATGTGGTTTCTCTATGTGCATAGGCCGCGCACAACCAAGACTATGGTCTCTCTGTGCACAGTCCACTCTCGACCACAATTTTGGTCTCTCTCTATGCATAGGTTTCTCATGAACACGACTATACAATTGCAAAAAATAAAAGATCTAAAGAACATCTATGAGATCTGGCACTGAAATGTTTTAACTAGCTTTAGAAAATATTTTGAAAGCTCTAATACCATGTTGAATTTTATGATTTTCATATCTCATAATCATTTCCTTATGATTTAGATGTTATTGTTATCATAGAATAATTACCCACTGAAAACCTCAATTGTAAGTAGATATTGTATGAGATGATATGAAATGATGTATTACAATTGAGGGCCCTGATATTTATACTTGGGAAAATTTTCATTTCATTAATGGACATGTCTTTTCCATTAATGTATTTTCATTAATTAATTTATTATTAATTATTAATTATTGATTATATTTATATTTATACATTGATTATAAATATATTATTTATATACTAGCACAGCGGCTAACTCGTGGTTGGTGAACGCCGAAAGGCTTACTACTGGTAAAACTCCCAACATAGTTAAAAAAAAAACCTAATTAGCACAGTAAAATGTTAGGCCCATGAAAAACTGAAAACAAAAATTGAAAAACATAAATTGGAATTAAACACTGAAAACATAAATTGGAATTCACGAAGAAAAGAAAGGATGGGGAAAACACAACACCTTACGGGTCTGAGAAGAAGAAATTTGAATCTGCCATCTGATTGCATTACAAGGCAAGAGTTCTTACTGTAAGCAAGGCCAGAAGGGCAGCCTCAACTTGCATGTTCACTACTTCTCCATCACTCCCTCACATTTTTTATCCCATATTGTAAATCCCTCACATTTTTTCTTCCATATTATAAATCCCTCACATTTTTTCTCCCATATTCTAAATCCTCTCCATCTTATGCATAGGATTACATAATTATATAAGCAGAGAATCAAAACTTGGTCATTGAAGTAGAATTGAATTGGGAATGCATGCTATATTCATAAAACCCAAATTGAAACGACCTACCACCCTACTATATGGAACGCAGATGACCATAAAATGAAACGCCACATAACCATAAAATGAAACACATGCCTCCATATGGCCCAGAAAATGAAATGCAACCATAAAATGAAACGTGGCCATAAAATGAAATGCATTATTGCACATGGCATGTACCTTCCAATCTAGTCCTCTTCGTAGCTTTAGAATTACTCAGACTAGTAAATGGGTAAAGATTAAATGGTTGAGTTTCACATTCACATATCTCCACTATGTAACCAAACCTTAATATTTGTTAATCACTCATACGTGGCAATCAGCTAGCCACCATAGTAAATTTTGAATATGATCAAGTAAAAGTAAAAAAATAAATATGTAAAGGGATGCCTTTATAATAGTGAGGAAGTGGTTGAAATCACAACCATTGATTTATTGGAACGACTAAGAATATTCCATCAATATTTAATCTTATCCATATAAAACTGATTAAGCACTAAAAACCTATTAAATGTGCCCATTGTCAATAGTTGTACGCCTTTCGGCATACTTGTATTTTTGTTGATGATTATTTTGTCACATGCAGTCTAATTAATATAGATCTCTCCATCCTAGAGAAGGCAATGTGAGAGCATCTCAAGTATTTTGTATCATTCTCCCTTGGTCTAAAGCATGATCAATATGGGAGAATGTATCTTGATGTTGCTAACTAGAGAAACATCAACATCTTGGTCCATTCACCACTATAATAGCACCATGAGTGAACATATCACCCTCCCTTGGTCAAATCAACATGACCAATATGGGAGAATGTCTTCCTGATGTTGAAAAATCAACAATTAATTCCACAGCTTGATGCCACAACCTCTCTATACTTAAGAGGCATCACTACATGTGCTACTATGAACCATGTATGCCTAGAAATAACAGGGCTTACAACAGCCTAGGGACAATAACATTTCCTACAACTTGGACCAAGAGTCTGAGGTGTCAGGCATGCACCTCATTACAACATTTTTCCAATTTCAACAAGGACCATTACATTCCTTCTCTAATCCTGCATATCACAAATTTCAATTGTCATATGTGTTACCAACTAGTAACCAACCATACCTTTGGAGGAAATATTAGTACATAGATTGAACCACTCATAACCCTATGTAGATACTTCCATCTAACTAGACATAGAACTAACCAACGCATGGTTAGGTTCCTATATGTCAAAATTGTAAGACAAAATTGTAATCGGTGGTTAATATTCGAGTCTTGAAGGGTCAAGACGGCCATCGTTTCATCATTTACACAGGGGCGGTGAAATGATTACATCCTGACATACTCCCTCTTAATCATTTTAGAGCCAAACAAACTAAAACTAGTAAAACAAAATTGTTGTAAACAATGCATTACAGCTTGCAAACCCCAATATTTCTTCTATGGATTTTAAACAATTCATTTCCCAAAGGCTTCGTAAATATGTCTGCAAATTGTTCTTCAGACCTATAGAACTTAACAGAAATTTCTTTTCCATTTACCAGCTCTCGAATGAAATGATACCTTATATCAATGTCCTTACTGTGTTTGTGAAAAACATGATTCTTTGACAGTGCAATGGCATATTTATTGTCACAGACAATTTGGGTTGCATCATTTTGCTCATGCAACAATTCATTCAAGACTCTTCTCATCCACATAGCTTGACATGCAGCTGCAGCTATTGCAACATGCTATGTCTCAGTAGAAGATAGAGTCACAATGGGTTGTTTTTTGATGCCCATGCCACCCCTCCAGATCCAAGACTGAACACATACCCAGATGTGCTCTTCATGTCATCAATGGAACCTGCAGAATCACTATCATTATATCCGATCAGCTCAAAGTTTAAGCTTGATGTGTATCGGATACCAAAATTAGTTGTTCCATCAACATATCTTAGGATCCTCTTTCCTGCTTGCCAATGAGTACTCTTCGGAGTCTCCATGAATCTTGAAATCAAACTTACAGCAAACATTATATCAAATCTGGTTGTTGTTAAGTAAATAAGTCTTACAACCAACCTCTTATACGGAGTTGGATCAACATATGATCCCTCATCATACTTTCTAAGTTTAATACCATTTTCCATTGGTGTTGCAGTTGGATTGCAATTCGGCATTCTAAACCTTTTCAACACTTCATTTACATAGTTAGTTTGACAAATAAAAATGCCATCATTAGATTGATCCAATTCAATTCCAAGAAAATACTTCATCAATCCTAAATCAGTCATCTCAAACTCTATTTTCATGGCATTTTTAAAATCATCTACAAATAGATCTCCAGTAAAAATCAGGTACAAACAGACAATCAAAATTTTTCCTTCCTGGTTTACCTTTGTATACAGAGTTGGTTCACTTGGACTTCTGTTGAATCCAACATTGATCAGGTATTCATCAATCTTTCTATACCAAAATCTGGATGCCTACTTCAATCCATACAAATCCTTCCTTAACTTGTAAAATTTATCTTTATGCTCATCAATATCATAACCCGGAGGTTGTCTAACATAAACCTCTTCTTCCAAATATCCATTTAAGAATGCAGACTTAACGTCCATATGATACATGATCCATATATTCTAAGATGCAATAGCTAAGACCATTCTCACAGTTTCAATTCTTGCTACAGGAGAAAATGTTTCATTGTAATCAATATCGGGTTGTTGATTAAACCCCTGAGCTACAATTCTTGCCTTGTACTTTTCAACTTCACCTTCTACATTCAACTTAGTCTTATAAACCCACTTAACACCAATACTTTTATTACCTTCAGGTAGTTCTACAAGATCCCAAGTGTTATTTCTTTCAATGGAATCAATCTCCTCATCCATTGTTTTTATCCAAACATCCTCTTTAGCAGCTTCATCAAAACTTACAGGATCACGTGCCATTAATGAAAAATTTGAAATTTGATCTACTTCTTCATTCTGATCATACAATTCTCTTAAGCTTCTAGTCTTTTATCCTTTAAATTGAAGCTAAAGTGGGATTTGATTCACTACTTACCTGTGAATATGATTGATGTCCACCATGTCCAGATGGCTCACCACACTCATGCGTTTTGGGGGTTCTAAATTGAGATGGGATGAAATCTGGTTCTTGCCTTGTTGGACTTCTTGCTACAGGAGTGTGTGCATGTGGAACCATTTGTCCATCTCCTTCAGCCTTCTCAACTCCATCATCATCTTCACGTGGTAACATAGCTCCCTCTGAAATTGATTTGTCAATACTTCCATCCTAGGCTTCATCTTCTTCAAATTGAACATCTCTGTTGATTACATATTTCTGGGTGATGGGATTCTAGATTTTATATGCCCTAGACTCTTCATTGTATCCAACAAAGATACATCTCTCTCTTTTATCATCCAACTTCCTCCTCATTTCTGTAGGTACATGCGCAAATGCAACACATCCAAAAATTCTGAAATGAGAAACATTGCAAGGCCTACCATCCCAGGCTTCCTAAGGTACACGATACCTCACGGTCTTGGTTATACTTCTATTCAAGATAAAAAAAGAGCAAACAATCGCATCTCCCCAATATTCATTTGAAATGTGATTCTCTTTCAACATGCTTCGAGCCATATTCATGATGGTCTGATTCTTCCTTTCATCCACTCCATTCTACTGTGGAGTATACCGAGCAGTAAATTGCCTTTTAATTCCATGAAGATCACAAAATTCAATGAATTCATTCATTTTATATTCACCTCCTCTGTCAGACCTTAATATTTTAATGGTTTGACCACTCTCATTCTCAACCATAGACTTAAACTTCTTAAAAACATCAAAGACTTCAAATTTATTTTTCAACAAATACAACCAAGTCTTCCTACTAAAATCATCAATGAAAGTCATAAAATAAACACAGCTAGTTAAAGAAGGTGTTTTCATAGGTCCACATAAATCTATGTGGACAATTTCCAATGGAGCTTTTTCTCTGTAGGAAACACCTAAAACAAATTTCTCTCTGTGATGTTTTCCAAGTATGAAACTCTCACAAGAGCTTGCAGGTTGTTGAATACAAGGTAACCCCTTTACCATCTGTTTCTTCTGTAACAGATCTAAGCCACCAAAATGTAAATGACCATATCTCAAATGCCATAATCAAGATTCATATAAACTTCCATCTTTGTAAAAATTCAAAGAACCACTCAAATCATTTCTCATAATAAGTGGAAATATTCTATTCTTGATCATCTCTACTCTTGCAATCAACTGTTTGTTGGGTAATTTATCATAGATTCTACATACCTTGTTCTTGAAGAACACTCTGTAATTTTTCTCCAACAGATATATCCAATGCTAATAAGATTGCATTTTAAACCAGGCACGAAATAAACATCATCAATATTTCTTCTCTGATTATTCTCAGTGTAAATTGGAACTACACCTTTACCATTAACTATAATCTTACAGTCATTTCCCATTTTTACTTCAGACTAAATACTATTGTCAATAAATGAAAATAAATCCTTATTACCAATCATGTGGTTACTACAACCACTATCCAAAAACCAAATATCATTTGCACTTTCCTGAGTGGCATTACAAGTCAAAAACACAAGATTTTGATGATCCTCAGACTCATTTGTAATATGTGCAAACTACTTTCCAACATCTTTCTGTTTCTTCCAACATTTGTTAGCAAAATGCCCAAACTTTTTACAATAATAACATTGTACTTTAGTTTTATCATACCTCTGATTTTCTTGCTACCAGGGTTTGCTGCTACTCCCTCTTAAATTAGGAGGATTCTGTTGGGACTTCTACTCAGACTCTGATTCATCCCTATTGTCCCTTCGACCAGAAAATTGACCTCCTCTTCCACGAGTATGAAACCTTCATCTGCCTTTGCCTATGGTAACATACAGTTGGGATTTGAAAGCATGATCCATTGATCCTTCTTCATATCTAGATATCCTAGATTCATGAGCAACAAGAGAACCAGTTAATTCATCAATTTTCATTTGACTTAAATCTTTAAATTCCTCTATGGGTTCAAACTTCTTGGGCAAACTTCTCAGCACTTTCTCAATGACTCTCTTATTCTCCATATCATCTCCATACTACCTAAGCTAGTTCACAACACTCATTACTTGAGTCATGAAAGTATCAATACTTTTATTATCCTTCATCTTCAGATTTTCAAAATCCCTTCTCAAGTTCTGCAACTTGACTGTCTTCACCTTGGACACACCCTGATAACAGGTTTCAAGGATGTCCCAAGCCATCTTTGAAGATGAAGCACTAAAAATATTAGTAAAAATGGATTCATTTAATCCTTGTTGGATTAATCCAAGAGCCTTGTTATCCTTCTTCCTTTTTTCCTTCAGCAAAACACAGTCAGCAATAGGGAGAGCCAATTCTACTGCTACATCAACTGGTTCAGCATAACCATCAATAACATAGGTCCATAAATCCTGATAACACAAAATCATCCTCATCTGAATATACCAAGAGTCATATGATTTCTCTCTTGGGATAGGAACCTGAACCTGAGAAGAAATACTACGAGACGCAACCATTTATATAAAATTTGAAAGGAATTAAATAAACCTTCACGCAGAAAAATAAGAGGATAAAATTTGTCACCAACAAGAATTATCTGCACTGAACTGAGCAACTGATAGGATGCACAACAGGCTCTGATACCAAATGTGAGAGATGGAGGCACATCGGCACTTAGGTCTCAACAATTACAACACCTAGACACCAAAAACACAATGCAACAATATTGTCGAGTCGCGATATGCGAGAGGGTCGTGGGACCCATCACTTCAGGTCTCGGCAGTTGGAGAGGTGAGCGAGTGTGTTACAACACAGCATTATGCTCGTCGAGTTTGCAAGATGGGAGAAAGGTGTGGGGCCCGTAACTTCGGGGTTCGGCGATTGAAGCACCTAGAACGAAAATGAAATAACACAAAAACTCGTGATTCAATTAGACAAGCCGACAGATGATTCGAATAATAAAAACCATAAGAGAGTTTACGAACTCAATAAAAGCAAGTAAAAACATAGAGCACTACTCCAAACATAGAATAACATATTCGATTCAAAAATCTTTCAAGCTTCTTGTCTTTCACAAAATTGAAATTCAATTGTGGTATTTAAACACTAACAAATTGCCCCTTCGATCCTCTAAAAAGTTTAATCAAGGCGGTGATGGTATCTAGTTGCCTTGAAAGGTTAAGGCGGCCACCGTTTAAAGTAATGTAAGACAAAATTGTAATCAATGGTTAATCTTCGAGTCTTGAAGGGTCAAGACAGCCACCAATTCACCATTTACACAGGGGTGATGAAATGATTACATCCTGACACTATGGATCACACAGACATTGTAGAGAATTCAGCGACTGGAATGATGATTTGTAGAATTTTCACATCATTTCCATGAACTCACTAGCCTTAGCTCACTTCACTAACATTATCCTCTATGGATGGATTCATTCTTGATTCCTTCAAGGCCGCTCATGGCTTTATCGTCCAGCCTCATGGATGTTTCCCCATCACAAAATAAATCTTCGTCCTACTTGCCAAAAACTCATGCAACCAAACAGTATTGGGTGCCTCACAATATTCATTACAGATATTTCCCATTTATTCTGATCCTCCATTCTATTCCTAAGTATGGTTCCTTTGTCAAGCAATTTCATGGCCACGCTCTCTCTAGTCTCCATATTTGCACAAGATAAACTAGAAAATGGCACCATGATCCTCATCTTGGATAAAGAAAATTTAACACAAAACAATGGTACTGGAAAATAACTAAAACATGCAGTAACACTAGATGCAACTCACTCCCTTCTTAAGTAGATATTCTCAACGAAATTACTATCATTTAAAGGAAAATATCATTGATTTCCCATCAAAAATAGTGTCACTTGAAGTAGCTAAGGATTTGGTATACATAGAATAAGAATCAGTCCTAGAGACTTTTGATTCCCACCACAATGCCAAGTCCTCTAGGTATATACATCGTCGCATCGTAGCATCCTCTCAGAGACACTAATTGTGAATTTCTCGGAACATGACTTTGAACCAGAACCCTCTTCTCCTCCTCCAGGCCTGATAACGCCATTCTTTCTTCCTGAGATAGATGGCTTTTCATCCGTCGGTTCTCTTCGATGGTATCTCTCACGAAACTTATCTCGGTAGGTGGCTCTTCTATGGCGGCTTAAAGAACCAAGCTTCAACTTAGCTCTTATTCCCATCTTCATCACTTCTAACTTTAGTGGCCTCCACTAAATCCCCATTCTTCTCGGTCAGTACCTGCTCCCACGGCCGAGTGCCTGCAAATGGGTCACTTCTATTAACCCTAGTTTTCTACTCCGTCGGCTTACTATCTCCATTCAAACCCATGATCTTTGGCTTTCGTGACTACATCTGTAGCAGTATTGACTCATTCGGCACGGGCTCAGCAACGACGGGATCCTCATCAGCGATCCCCTCTTGAGAACCCTCCAGAGTTTGCCGACCTGTTGATGCCCATATCATCATTTGTTGCCATCATTGGAGGAGTCCGCAGGCCGTAGATGGGCTAATGA
>JZKD02S2091788.1:6860-22462 GCA_000966675.3 Picea glauca | reverse complement strand
TTACATTGAATGACCTCCACTATTATCACTATGGACCCTCTGGGCCACCCCACTACCTCTCTAGCTACCTAACAAAGCCATCTTCGACGTTTGTGCCTTCTTCTAGTCCTATTCTGGTTTCTTCTTCAGATGATGACAGTGATGACGAAACTCCACCTCCGCCTGTTCACCTTCCTCCAGATGAGTCCTTTGAACTTGAACTAGCACCAGTTCCACTGCTTCCTATATGGGTCTGTTCAACACGAGAAGCAGTTGGTGGTCTTGTCGGTGATCCTTCATATCAACGTCGAACACGTTCATAGTTCCAGCAAGCCTCTTTTATTTTGGCTCAAGTTTCAAAGACTCGTGATCCAAAGACATTTGCAGAAGCTTCAGGTCATCCGGATTTGGATACAACAATGAATGAAGAGTGTCGTTCTTTAATGGCCAACGATACTTGGGATCTTGTACCTTTTCCAAAAGGAAGAAAACTTGTCAGATGTAAATGGGTCTACAGAACTAAGTATGCATTAGATGGAAGTGTTGAAAGACACAAGGCTTGGTTTGTTGCCAAAGGATTTTCCCAAGTTGAAGGAATTGACTATAATGAAACCTTTGCCCTGGTAGCCAAAACAAATTCAGATGGGAGGTCCATGAGATGGATGTTAAATCCACCTTCTTGTATGGAGATTTGCAACAAGAAATCTACATGGAACTACCTCCTGGCTATGTCCAGAATGACTCTAGCCTTGTTTGTCACCTTAATAAATCTCTTTATGGTCTTAAGCAAGCTCCTCGAGCTTGGTATGCCAAAATGGACAACTTTCTTATTGACACCAGATTCTCTAGATGTCATTCTGATTCTAATGTCTATACCAAGAAAGTAGGAAGCAATCTCATAATCATTGTCTTTTATATTGATGACCTTATCCTTACTGGTAGTTACTCAAAACTTTTAAACCATGTGAAAACCAACCTTAAGAAGAAATTTGAAATGACAGACTTAGGATTTTTGCACTATTTCCTCGGCCTCCAAGTTTTGCAAACCAATGAAGGAATTTTTATATCCCAATATAAGTATGCTTGTGACCTTCTTCGTCGCTTTCACATGAATGATTGTAAACCAACCCCTTCTCCCTTCCAGTCTGGATTCAAGCTAGTTGCCACCTATAATTCTCCTGAAGTTGATGCCACCTTGTACCGTCAGTTAGTTGGTAGCCTCTTATACTTGACTCATACCTGTCCTAATCTTTCCTTTGTTGTTGGTCTTGTTTCCTGGTATATGTAAACACCCCATGAAATCCATTGGAAAGTAGCTAAAAGAATATTTCGGTGTGTCCGGGGTAAAATTCAGTTCGGGATACTTTATAGTTGAGGGGGGACTCCTTTATTGGTTGGTTTCACTGATTCAGATTGGGTTGATGACCCTGATGATCGAAATTCTACTACAAGTTATGTTTTCAGCCTTCGTTCAGGACCTGTCACTTGGGCCTGTAAGAAACAACAAGCTATTGCAATTTCTTTAGCAGAAGCAGAGTACCGAGCAATGGTAAATGCAGGTCAGGAAGCCTTTTGGCTTCGACAACTCCTTTCAGAGTTTGGATTTTGGCAGCAGCATCCGACCAGCCTTTGGTGCGACAATCAGAGTGCCATCAAGCTCACCAAAGACCCAGTTCAACATCAATGCAACAACCACATCAAGCTACACATGAACTTCATCAGAAATCGCATTCATGATCAAGTTATTGAAGTGCTCTTTTTCCCTACAGATGATCAAGTTGCATACATTTTCACAAATTCTCTTATAGAAGCAAAGTTTTCCAAACTTCGATCTATGCTAGGAGTTCAGGAAGTTGTCATTAAGGGGGGATAGGCTCTAATGCCTCCTTCCTTCTCCTATTGTGTCACTATTTTAAATCCTTCAATCCTATCCCAAGTTTTTCTTAAGGGGGGATGTTAAGATATTTAGACACTTAGGAGTTAGTTAAGATCTACTTGGTCTAATGTGTCGTTAGGTAAAAGTGTGTTTCTTAGTGTGTTTCTTTAGTATGCATTAGTAGTTAGGAATCAGACGGTCACGATATGTTCCCGACATAGAGTGATTTGACGGTTCATATTCTCCTCGATCTTAACGACCATTGATCTGTGGCTTAACACCCGATTGGTCCATGATATCTATATAAAGAGCATGGATGGTCATTTGTCGATGATCAATTATGAGAAACTCTCTTGTAAAATCTCTCTGTAATATTTTTTTTGTGCATTAATAAACTGCTCCAAGCGACCGCGTTGGCTGGGGCCGTGGATGTTTCCCCGTAGGGGTTTTACCACGTCAAAACATCGATGTGTTGATCTTTGATTTGGTTGTGTGAGTGGTTACTGAAGGTGTTCATCCTCTGTTGGAATACACATGTTTTCAAACATAAAAGTGGTTGATGGTCGATGGTCAAATCGACTGATTTCAGAGTGTTCGACAGTTATCGGGGATCGTCGATCATCGATGGGTCGGTGGTCGGGCATCGACAAATTCAGTGGAGATTTTTTCATTCGCCAACAAATATCGTCGACGACCGATATAAGAGTTGTTTGAAAATTGGGTGTTTGGGAAATGGACTGACGACCGACAGTCAGATCGGTAGCTTTGGAAAAATGTTTTGTGCATCCAAAGGATGATACCAATCATCGATGGCCGAAAAGGTTAGATCAACGGTTGTTTATGTATCGTGATTTGAGATCAATGATTGAGATTTAAAGAACTATTACAGTAGTAAAACAATGAATTTTGTGTAAATTTTTTTGAAATTTTCATATTTTGAAGGTCATTAACTTGCAGAGAATTTTTGAGGCCCTAAACGACATTTTTAGCAAGTCAAAACCCACGAGAACAGAGTGTACCAATGTAGAATTTGTCTTTGTAGCTCAAATGAAAGAACTCGAAGAGAGCTATCCAATGAGCTAAGTGGTTCGCTAAACAAAGCTTGTATGAGAAAGTTACATCCAAAACAATGAGGGTAAAAGTTTAGCACCAATATTACTTCTAGAGGGCATAAATCTATGCTCAGAAGTTCGGGGAACATGAATAGTTTTTGGAAATATTATGACCCATAGAAGCTAGCGATGGAGTCATATTTTGGTTATGGGAACCTGAAAATGTACATGAAGAGAAATAAGATGCCTATAGCATACATGAGTAAATTGAGTAAAACAACCTAAACTTCTCCAGACCATAACTTTCAGCTCGGAGCTCGGCTTTGAGCAAACAAATAGTCGTTGGAAAGTTCGAGGAGTAGAAGACATTTGTCAACCCATAATTTTGATTTTGACAATTAAATTTCTCATGAATTAATAAATAGATTTATGTAGTAGTAAAAAGAGTGGAATTGCAGCATGTAGTTGTAACTTTTCACTCAAGACTCAGATTGAGATATGAGTACAGTCATTGGGAAGCTGTTTCGGGGAGGAATGCATACAAAAAATCAAAATTTTAATTGGTGCAATGTGTCCTTCATAAATTGATGAAGAAATAACATGTATTATATATGATGAAATGTTTTATGCTATGCATATTTCTAACAATAATTATTACGTGCACATTTCTTGCAAGATTAGAGGTACATAGAGAAACTTTAGTTCTTATATGAGGACTAGAGTCATGGAAGATGCTCAAGGAAATTATAGCCACAAGGAAAAGATCACAGGTATGCATGTTAGAATGGGGAATGTTGAGACATAGTCAAATGGAAGAAGAGATAGGCAAGAGCATGTTACTATGTGAAGTTTGCATAGGGAAGTGCATAGTTGATAATGAAAGGATTATGAAGGCTCAGGAAGAGATACTTCAGATCTTGAATATGTTGCATAAGTAAGTTGACAAATATTATGGCACCAAGAAAGTAGCTAGTGCTAGACAAGTATATGCATCTATATCCCATAGCAAAATGGATGATCACAGAAATGATAGGAAATCAAGAAGCATGAGTAGGCACCATCATTCTCCAAGGAAATCCACTAGAAGAACTCATGCAAGTTTAGGACCAGGAAGCAACCCAAGTGTGTCTCCTATTCGGAGGAAAAGAAGAAGGCCTGAGGCAGACATATTGCAAGGTGAAATTGTAAATGTGTTGAACCTGCACATAATAGATCTAGCTAGCAATTGACATACAAAGTTGCAGAGAAAATATGAGAAAAGAGAAGCAGGAGAGAAAGAATGGAAGAATTCTCATTAACCATATTCCACACTCAAAGAGTGAATAATTCACAATAGATATAGGCTACATGAGTAACTAATGCGCCATAGTAGTGAGATAGAGAGATCTAGACACTCACTGACAGATATTGGAGTGAACTTCCACCTAGTCCTAGTTAAATGATCCATGAAATCATCAGTTAACTTAGTCACGACTTCCATAAGTCTAACTAAGTGTAACTAGGTGTAACTGACTCTAAACTGAAGACGAACATCCTATTTTGTAGGGGAATATTCTCTAGGGAGAATATTCTCATCTAAGGAAGAGTTCTCAACATTGCATTGTGTAATAATTGTAGGTGAGTGTGTAATATCTCCAACACCCCCCTTGAACACTACTAGGGTGTACATGATGAATGGGTCCTGACAACCAAGGCCATGTTAGGTACCCATTGTACAATGCATATAAGAATGAGACACTAAAAAAAAATGAAGAAAGAGGGAAAACCTCATGGGAACCCCTCCCCCTCCCTCAAATTACAATGCATAAAAAAAAATGAGAAGGAACAAAAAGCAGCTGCTAAGCAACCCTATCCTTCACTCCAAGAAGACCTCGCAATTGTGCAAGTTTGTGCTCGTTGAAGATTTTGTTCAAGATGCAGATGTTTGCATGGATCTGATGAAGTAGATGCACCAGTGAGATGTCCACACATATCCACATTCTCTTTTTGTAATGAATAATATTCCACTAAAGTTTGGATGAAACTTTGAAAACCGTGCAGCCGTTTCCGAAAAACGTTGAAATTTTGTTAATTTTAAAATGATCATAACTTCACTTCTTGAACTCTGTTTTCGACGATTTTTTTTTTTTAATTTGACATTTTTCCAAGAGTAATTTAAATATCCAATTTTTTTCTACAAATTATGCTCATAAAATATCATAATTGAATCGGATGTGTGTGGCCCCCTTTTTGTCTCCTGAGATGCATGTATGGTGCATGCATGTTTCTTCTGAGGTGCACACATGGCGCATGGAAAAGTGTCTACATGTGACTCCCGAGGTGCATGCAATATATCTTCCACGTAAAATTCAGAAAACAAATCTGAAATTGAGTAGACATCATCTGCAATTAATTGAATACAAATTTGTGCAGATACTCGTGTAGAAGACTCTTCTGAATAAGAGGCTTGATCTTCTAATGTTTTCTCTTATGGATCTATCTTTCCAATATCGTGCATGCAATATTCAAAATCTTCTTTATTCCCAAATATAACCTCCAATATGGTCCATAATTCATTTGGAGTTGAGTCTTGTGAGTCATCATATACTTGGTGGATAATTTCAGGAGAAATAAACTAGAGGATACATCCTATGACGATATCTTGTCTATTGAGAAAGTCATTTTTCTCATCGGCGGAATCAAGATCTACTTCCATTTCCATAGTTATTTGGTACAAGCCTCTTCATCTGAGTTGAAGCAGAATTTTTGGCTTCCACTCCAAATAGTTATGAGGTGTGAGAAGTATTGTCGATGAATAATCCATCTTTTCGACATTCTTCAATCTTTAATACCTGCAAAAAAAGTTTGGTGTGTATTTTTCCTAGCAATCTGTCGGCTCTGATACCATGTAAATGTGTTGAACCTCAACAGAATACATCTAGCTAGGAATTGACATACACAGTTGCAGAGAAAATATGAGAAAAGAGAAGCAGGAGAGAAAGAATGAAATAATTCTCATTAACCATATTCCACACTCAAAGAGTGAATACTTTACAATAAATATAGGCTACATGAGTAACTACTGTGCCATAGTATTGATCTAGAGAAATATAGACACTCACTGACAGATATTGGAGTGAATTGCCACCTACTCCTAGTTAATTGATCCATGCAATCATCAGTTAACCGAGTCACGACTTCCACTAGTATAACTAAGTGTAACTGACTCTAAACTGAAGAGGAACATCCTATTTTGAAGGGGAATATTCTCTAGAGAGAATATTCTCATCTAAGGAAGAGTTCTCAACATTGGACTGCGTAATAATTATAGGTGAGTGTGTAATATCTCCAACAGAAATCAGGAAAAGCAAGCCACCTACTTTCAATGGTGAACACAGGAAAGGAGAGAAGGCAGAGGTTGGGTTGTTGGAAATGAAGAAATATTTACAGCTGCATGATTAACCCTCTCATGTAGAAGCTAGAATTTCCACCTACCACTTGCAAGGGAAGGAAACCATGTGGTGGGATCAACTTAAGCAAGCCAAGAAACTTGATGAGAAGAGGATCTCATGGATGTAGTTCAAAGGATATTTCCAAGAGAAATATTTGTCCGAGCATTACTATGAAAAAAAGATGAAAGAGTTCTTTGAACTCAAGTTGGGAAACATGACAATGGAGGAATATGAGAAGTGGTTCTTTGAATTGTTGAAGTATGTTGACTTGATCAAGGATGAGAAGGTCAAAATCCAAAGGTTTCTAAGTGGGTTACCCTCCTTCTATAGCAACAAGATACACAATATGATAATCCCAAGACTTTGGAGGAAACCATAAGGAGAGAAAGGTACCTTTATGAACAAATCAAAGGAAGGCAAGTGTTATAAAAAGCTTCGAATGACAAGATGAAATAGAAAAAGGATCAAAGGAAGAAAGGTTTTAAGCCATCATTTTTCAGAAATAACCCCCAAGCAAATCAACAAGGTTAAGCATCCCAAAATGAGCAAAATAATGCAGATTCATTTGGAAAAACTCCAGGACAACAATTTGTTCAATGTTGGGGATGTGAGAGAAATCACTTCTATATGGACTGCCCTCACAAAGGATAAAGAATGAGGATTTTACATAACATTCATGAGGCTGAAATAGTGGAAGACATGGGAGGAAGCATGCCAAGGATTTATGCAGCCTTGGACAACAAGCATGCAAAGTATTAATCCCCCATGATCAAACTGGAAGGTAAGATTAACAACCAACCCATAGAAATTTTAATTGATTATGGAGCTAGCCATAGTTATATAAATGCTAACATTGTTGAAATATATCACTTGCAAAGAATTAAGCATAAGAAATCTTGGTTAGTTCAGTTAGGCATGGGGGCTAAGAGAAATATCAATGAGTTGGGTAAATATTGTCAAACATACATGAATGGACTCAACACAAAGGTAGATGTAAAAAGTATACCATTGGGTTCATATCATTGTCTCATTGGCATGGATTGGTTGGAGAAACATCATGTTGTCCTAGACTGTTACAACAAGATAATCACATGCCTTGATGAGCACAGGCAGCAAGGCAAGATTCAAGGCATTCCAAGAGTTGTAGTTGTTAGAGAGATTCCAGCTATGCAGCTGAAGAAGAGCTTCAGGAAGGGATGTTGGATGTTTGCAGCCCATATGGAGGAGGTAACCAAAGACAAAGTAGAAAGTATTGAAGACCATCCGATCTTGAGGGATTTTGAAGATGTTTTTAGATAAATTACGGGATTTCCACCAAAGAAAGACATTGATTCTCTATTGATTTGGTGCCAGGAGCTGCCCCAGTGTCTAAGACACCTTACAGAATGGGCACACCATAATTGAAGGAGTTACAAATGTAGCTTGATTTTTTTTTTAAGAAGGGGTATATATGCCCAAGCGTGTTGCCTTGGGCAACCCTGGTTCTTTTTGTGAAGAAGAATGATGAAACCTTAAGGCTGTGTATTGATTTCATGCAACTTAATAAGGTTAACATAAAGAATAAATATCATTTTCCCAGAATTGATGATTTATTTGATCAGTTGAAAGGTGCAAGAATGTTTTCGAATATTGACTTGAGATCAGGCTATCATCAAGTGAGGATAAAAGAATAATACATCAACAAGACAACATTCAGAACAAGATATGGGCATTATGAATTCACGGTAGTGCCATTTGGATTATCAAATGCCCCAACAATCTTTATGTGTTTGATGAATGGAGTGTTCAAGGAGTACTTGGACAATTTTGTAATTGTGTTCTTGGATGATATACTCGTCTACTCTAAATCTGAAACAGAACATGAACAACATTTAAGAAAGGTGTTGCAAGTTTTAAGAGAGAATAAATTGTATGCTAAGCTAAGTAAGTGCATATTTTATCAAAATACTATTCACTACTTGGGGCATATAATATCAACAACATGGATAGAATTTGATCATAAGAAGATAGAGTCCATTGGAGGATGGTCAATGCCAAAGAATGTGATAGAGGCTATACCATTCATGGGTCTTTCCAGTTATTACCGAAGATTCATAAAAGGTTTTTCAAATTTTGCAAGTCCAATCACCTCTTTGAAAAATACGGGAGTGGAATTCGAATGGACTTCCAAGTGTGAAGAGAGTGTTAAAAAATTGAAGGGAATATTGACAAGTGCACCAATATTGAAGATTGCAGATCCAAATGAAGATTTTGTTGTGTCCACCGATGCATGCAAGGAAGGATTCAGTGGAGTTCTCAGTCAAAGGGACCATGTGGTATGATATGAGTCTAGAAAATTAAAAGAGCATGAGAGGAACTATGTTACACATGACTTGGAGTTAGCAACGATTGTACATGCATTAAAAATGTGGAGGCGTTACCTTATGGATAATAAATTTGAGCTAAGGACAGACCATTGTGGTTTGAAGCATTTTTTTGGACAACCAACACTAAATGCCAAACAAATTAGATGGCTGGAATTTTTGAGTGAATATGACTTCGAAATTAAGCATATAAAGGGAAAGAAAAATCAAGTGGTTGATGCACTCATCAAGAGAGCTCATGAAGTGTATATTGTATCCATCAACATGTATAGGACGGATCTGAAAAACAAAATTATTGCAACAACAAATTCAAATCAACACTATATGAAAATAAAAGAAGCATTACAACAAGGTAATTTTCAACAGAAATTTAATTATTATGAGATGAAAGAAGATGGAATTCTCATGTACAAAGGTAAGGTGTATGTGTCGAATTCCAATGAGCTGAAAAATGTAGTGATGAAGGAGATGCATAATGTGCCATATGTTGGGCACCCAGGATATCAGAAAACAATTGCAGCAGTAAGAAGCCGATATTTTTGGCCAAAGATGAAGAAAGAAGTGGCTAATTACATAGTCAAATGTCTAGAATTCCAAAAAGTAAAGAAATAACATAGACACCCAACAGGTTTGTTATAGCCATTTCTCATTCCAGAATGGAAGTGGGAAATTATTACGGTTGATTTTATTACTAATCTTCCCAGAACAGTGAAGAAACATGATTCCTCATGGTGGTGGTGGATAAATTGACTAAAGAAGCACATTTCATTCCAGTAAAGACTACAAACAAGGCAAAAAATATTGCAGATATTTATATGAGAGAAATTGCTAGGCTACATGTAGTGCCTAAAGAAATAGTTTAGATAGAGATCCAAAGTTTACTTCTATTTTTTGGAAGGGTTTGTTCAAGGGCTTTGGAACAAATTTAAATTTCAGTACAACATATCATCTAGAGTCTAATGGGAAAACAGAAAGGACTAACAGGATAATTGAGGACATGCTTAGAATGTATGTGATGGATCAACCATCAAAATGGGAAGATTATATTAATTTAGTTGAATTTKCTTACAACAATGGGTATCAGGCCTCATTGAAAATGAGTCTGTTTGAAGMATTGTATAGRAGAAAATGTAACACACCAATGAGTTGGGATAATCCARCAAACAAAGCAGTTGTTGGGCCAKAATTATTAAAGGAAATGGAAGAGAAGATGGAAAAGATAAAGCGGAATTTAAAGGCTGCCCAAGATAGGSAGAAAATTTATGTAGACAKGRACAAWTTTTTCAGAGATTTTAAAGTGGGAGAACATGTGTTCTTAAAATTAAAGGYAAAGAGAATTTCGATAAGATTAGGAAGTTGCCTGAAGTTGGCCACAAGATATTATGGACCTTTTGAAATATTAGAAATGATAGGGCCAATTGCATACATGTTAGCTTTTCCTCCATCCATGAGAGTGCATAATGTATTTCATGTGTCAATGTTAAAGAAATGTGTGCTTGATCCTAACCACATAATTGATTAGAATGTGATCCAAGTAGAGCACGAAGGAGATTTCTGGGTGGAACCAGTACGCATCCTGGACCAGAAAGACAAAGTGCTCAGAAACAAATGCATAGGGCTGGTAAAGGTTAAATGGACCTGTTACGGTCTTGAAGATGCTACATGAGAGCATGAATAATATATGTAGGAAAAATACCCATAAATTTTTTACAGTTTTGAAGAAAACATAATGCAAGACTCCCTTTTGAGCAGCTAAAATTATGGAACCATATCTTCGAGTCCTAGTCAACTGCGTTGGGGACCTTGATAAAAGAATGGTTCATTCATTAAGTTATCCTTGATAAACGAATGGAACATCCATTGGGTTATCCCTGATAAATGGATGGTACATCCCTTGGGTTATCCCTAATAAACTAATGGTGCATTCCTTGGGTCGGCGAGTTGAAAGGAACATGAGATTATGGTCGGAGCTACTGCAGGAGTTGTCAAATTGCAGAATTTGTATTCCTAAGTATTGTGATGTAGATTTGCATGTATACACACACACACACACACACACACACACACACACACACACACACATATGGTCGGAGCTACTGCTGGAGTTGTCAAATTGCAGAATTTTTATTCCTAAGTATTGTGATGTAAATTTGCATGTATAATATATAGTTGTCAAATTGAAAAATTTTACATCACAATACTTAGGAATAAAAATTCTGCAATTTGACAACTCCAGCAGTAGCTCCGACCATATGTGTGTGTGTGAGAGCATAGAGTGCACCGAGGACAACGCACAATTGTAGGGGAGGGGGAATGTAACATCCCCACTATAATCACCAGTTTAATTAATGCTTATGTAGATATAATGTGTGGCTACGACCAAAGCTATATAATATGTGAATTATATTTCTTTGTTTTATTAATAAAATGTGACGTCGATTGCTAAGGGGACATGGACAAGATATTGGGGTTGAATTAATCCACAAGAGGGGGGAGTGTCTAGGATAATGGACAAGAGGGGTCCAAGGGGGAAATACCCATGTATATTAATTTAACCCATTTTCCTAAATTTGCTAATTGTATATGAACCTTCCCATTTCTGATTGAGTGTTCCTTAAGCCAATCATTGGATACATGTAAGAGGGTGGGTGTGATTAGAAACATCCCAAAGTTATTGGGCACAAGGGGGTTGAGTACAATCATCTTGGGGAAGAGTGTGAGTCAAGAAATGCAAGCCAAAAGAGATAAAATTTGTATGGGTTGGGAGAACAGTTTTACACAATGAGTTTTTGTGCATGGGAAGCAAGTAGAGAGAAAGAAACAGAGTTTGAAGCTGATGCAACTATAGAGGGAGAATTCTAGAGCATGTTGGAGCATATTTAGAGCAAATTGGAGCTGAAAAAATGAAGAGACAGGTTGTCAGGCCTGAAGAGTGAACTCCTGTGTAAGTTGCACTAAAACAACAAGTGTTTGTTGTTGGTTTGTTGATAATTTTCCTAGCAACAATTTTCCCTTGAGTTCCCAGTTGAAAGATTCCTAACTACTTGTGCAAGAGAGACCTTGATAAATGAATGGGACACCCGAAGCACTAAGATCGGTGAAGGGGTACATTCCTTGGGTTGTATAAGTCAAGAGGAAGAGAGATGGTGGAAAATCGGGATAGATCTAGGAAAACATCAGTTGGGTTGAGAGTTTTATGAGTTGTGAGTGGACTGTGAGAGACCACCCTCTTTTTTGAATTGCTAGCATCAACTCAGGGGTGACTGGCTATTGAGATTTGGAATATTCATTCTATGGTTGGGTGGAATGTCTGTCCCAAGCAGTTGGTTGCATAATTGTTGTGAAAATATAAGTGTTTTATCTTTTTGATGTGTTAAATTACATGTTTAATTGTTGTGCATGAACTTTGTGTATTTGGAAGTGATTTATATGCTATTGTAATGAGTTGTTTAGTTGCATTTCATGTTGATTATTAGCAGGTTGTAGATGCTTCTATTTTTTTGTTATAGATAGTAGCTAAATCCATTTTAATTTGTAGTTGAAATCAACAGGAAATGAGTAAATTGTAAATGAATTAAATTAGTTAGCAGAAATTTCATTTTTATGTATATTTTGCACCGTAATGTCCCTTGGTTGGACTGGGGGACGTTAAATCCTTGGTCACAGGGCCCAATGACCAAGCATTGGGCCCGCTCGGGGCTTTTCCACGGGGCTTCCCCGACAACCAAGTCACGACCCTTGCCTAGGGCTTGGCCGCTGGGGGGCTGGGGTGATGTCGGGCATCACCTTGAACGCCCTTGTAGGAAAAATCATGATCTTGTGTGGGAAGGCATTTCGCCTAGTAGCCACCGTGACTTGGTCGCCGAGGGGCTGGGGCAATGTCGGGCATCGCCTTGAGTGGCCCCGTAGGCCAAATCACGGTCTTGCGTGGGAAGGGAATTCCACCAAGTAGCCACCATGGGCCAAAACTATAAAATTTTCACTAAAAAGCAATAAAAAGTGTATTAAAAAAAAGAAAACAAACAAACAAACAAAAAACTATACCTAAATTTGTCTTCTTTTTTTTTCAAAAAATCCTAAGAATTTTGTTAAAATTTCTTTGAAAAAGGTCTCAATTTTTTTTATAAAGTTGTGATTTTTTTAGAAAAAATTAGAAAACATCTAAAAAAACCTAGGGTTTTTATAATTTTCACATGAAAAAATCTTATGTGATTCAAAGATGATCTTATAAATGTTTTTTTGGTAAATGGTAAAAATTTAAAAAATAACTAACCATTGAAATGCTAGATTCTCCTCGAATATCTTCTCGATGTTTCTCCCTTGTAGATTGCTCCAAATTATTTAACGAATGTTGCCCAAGATTTCCCACAATGTAAAACGACAAAACAACATTGTGTATATATAACATAGATGATATAAATTATTGTTAAGTATAACGAATGTGGGGAAATAAAAATGAAGAAGATTGTCTACATATATACCTAAAATTATATGGATCATCACTAAGTTTAATGAATGTGGGATAAATAAACAAACATGAAAAATATTGTAATTAACAAGTAAATAACGAAATAAAAGAGTATGGATAAAAAATTTTAAGGGGGGAGATTTTGGAGGGAATTTTTTGAGGGGAATTTTTTTTATTTTTTGGAAGGGGGGGTTTGGAGGGAAAATATCATTCTGCAAGTTATAATATTGTCATTGGAAGGGTGAGAATTTTGTTGGCAGCCAATTCATTTTTTAATTGCTCTTAAAAAAGATGCCTACACCCCTTGTCTCATTAACGACAAATCATCGTCGCATTGCGCTTCTAGACATTTGTTTCATTTTTGTGACAATTGCAATTTGGTTTCGATTCAGTTTTCACTACTGAAAGTGTGAAAACGCCTCTTTCATTGTTTGGACTATCGTCGTCTTTTATTGATTTTTCCGAAAGACACTTGACCATTGGTTTATCACATGACTGCTAAAGGTTTTTTTCAAACTTATGTCCTTTGGCCTACTCTTACCTTGATTACGCAGTTGGATTTGTTTGATTACTAAGCTTTTGAGCATGAATATTTACTGGTTTTATTCTGATCCTATAAAGGTTATGATGGATTTGGTCTTATATGCTTTGATCCTTATTGCTGTGGGCTCTTGACTCATTTATTATATGATATTTTTGGTTGCAATGTTCTAACAACTTTGAAATATACACATTTGAATGTGCAACGAATGCATTGGTAAATTTATAAGGTCGATTTGAGAATAAAAACAATGGTTTAAGTTTCACAAAGGCGCATTGATTAATCTTTTGGATTTCAATTTCATAAATCGATGCTTGGTATATTGTTTTGTGAGTTGATATTACATTGAACGATCATAGTTTTAAACTATGCATTGGCACGATTGAATTAATATTGGTTTAAAACGTTTGATTGACACGACAGATCGTTGGTTAATGTTGGATTTCATGTTGGATTAAACTTAACACTTGGCGCATGATTATAACATATGGTGTTGGTTCTATTTCGGATGGATGGCACGTTGATATGGTTGTACACCTACTTGGGTGGCCGTAACATTTGGTTTAAACGATTATGATGTTGGATGGAACAACACTGTACACAGTCTTTAATACATTGCATGGCGGTGGTAATCCCACCACCTTCGCAAGCATGCAGTTAATTCCGGCCTCTTTGAACGCTGGATATGTTAAACCCTATCGTTTTTTGACCCTGTGCATTGTTTGTTCGGTCCAAACCCCACCATGCACAGAACCCATGGCTCCTGTTGTAAGGGTCGAGCCCAACGGGTGCTAAGCACTGTTGATGTTTGATGGCACGTATAGCGACCTGGAAGAATTCGGGTGGCTTGCTTTCATAAGGAAATTTGATGGTTACAACATCACTGTGGCTCGGCAATTTGCGTTATCATTCGATGGCTGCCGAGCCAAAGTTGGAGATGTCCATCTTGAAATCACTGAACAGTTTCTCAGCTCGGCAACCAGCCTGCCTGTCTCGGGACAAAAATGGTCGAAAAGTTGCAAGGTAGATGATGTTCCATGGACATTACTGTTCCAATGTCGCACAGTGAACTCCTGCGACAGAGGTTTGCCTACAAAAATGTTGAAACCCCGCTGGTATGACCTCCTGATGATTATCAAGCAATTCGTTACTTGTGAAGGCAGGTACGGGTTCATTTTCTTGTTTCATTTGCGTTTATTGATGGTTTTTATGGGTTTCGAACTTAGTATGCCGCACTACCTGCATCGAAGTTTGTTCAAGATGGCTAAAAGGTACAAGCGTAGCCAAGCTGATACCAGCCTCTTCCATTTGGGGTTGATTAAAATGATTTTGGTTTATGAATTAGGGTTGTGTCGTGATTCTTGGCATGATTTTCTCAGTCGTAATGGCTTTGAAGAGTCTAACCCTCCACAGGTTGATAAGCTCATGGTAACCGAAACCCAACCTGTTCCCGCTGTGCCTTATAACCTTTTGCTACCCAAACCTAAACCCGAGTCACCTACGAGTGTGCCTATGGCTGTGACTAAACAGGCCGAAGTCGCTAAGCCTACAACCAAAAAGACTAAAGCAAACACTGGTGCTAATTCTAGAGGCAAGGAAAATGAAAGGTTGATCTCTCGCATGGCGAGGAATAAATCTAAGCCCCCTGCCAAATCAGAGCCTATCGTGGTCAGCGAAGACTCTGATTCAAACATTGAACGTTTTCTCCCCGAAGAGTATCCTTACTCAGAGGGCTTGTGTGGCAAACCTCCTTATGATTTTGTCAAGAATTTACCTTCTTGTCTGCGGGATAACCCTGACTTCCCTGGTATTGAACCACCTCATGGAACCCTCGGTGAATCGTCGAAACCCTCGACTGCTCAACCTGTTGCTCCACCTTGCGATCAGTGTGG